>JASPKP010001215.1:0-22500 GCA_030674155.1 Stramonita haemastoma
TACTCTTACAAAGAGCATAACAGGATTTATTAATTTGTGCGCATGATGTTTAACGCGCGTTTACACACGGGTTTATCATCTGGTCCTTCCGTCATGCAGAGCGTTTTTTTTTTTTTTTTTTTCACATCCCTTCATGTTACAGCAGATTTCTCTACGTTGGTTTGCTTTCCTGGAGAGCACGTCGCCACAAGTGCAGCGCCTACCCATTATTATTTTTTTCCGTAGGGATGCATACCTGTGTGCATGCTCGGGTTTTATTTTGTAATTTTGTCATCTGCTCATACGGGCACATGATGGCTTGTTCTTCGGAAAGGTGGAACGGGGTTTTCACGTATGGGCAAGATGCTCTGCATGCATTCCCACTCGGAGGCTTGGTTTACAGTCTCATCTATGTTCCTACCGACATGCAGAGCGTAGGAGTATATATGTATTCCTAATGCACCTTGCATGCATTTCCTAGGTCCATATATTCACTGCCTGAATTCCAGTGTCCTGCTCATGCAGAATCGGTTATTTGCTTAGTCCTCAGCTAGAGCTCCAAGGTTTACCAATGGCAGTATATTTTATGCATAATCAACTCACACCCACCCCTCATTTTAGGTAGCAGAATGACGAAATAGTGTGTATATAAGCAGCATCCAAGTAAGAAAGTTTGGGAGTGGGTTGTTTGCGAGACACAAGATGTTGTTTGCAATTCCACACAGGGCCTCCAGTGTAGTCGCAAACTCTGGATTTTGGTATCAATTTCCTCATCAAATAGGGAAGGGCAAGGCTGGGAATCAAACCCTGAACCTCTTTTTGTTTGGCAGGTGAACTTCCCTCTTAATAGAATTGCACATTTCTACTTTGATGTTGCGGCTTTAAAATGTCTATCTTAATGTTGTGCAAAATATATGTAATGTCAACTGGGCGGACCTCAATTGAACATCTTGGTGGTCGTTCAAACAGGTCAGTTGGGAATGTCTGCATGCCAATTTATTGGGGGATTTTTGTTGGTTTTTTTAATAGCCTTATCCTTTATTCATACCTGTAGTAGATGGTGTGTCAGATATTTTATGCAGGATGCGAGTAATTACATGCGTGTAGTAATACCTGCATTTTCAATTTCTGCATTTACATGTATTTTAAACAATTGAATATATTTTAATGATTGACTAAGTTTTTGTTTTTTTATTAGTACACCCTGCTTTAAGTTCAAATTTGCTTTTTATTTATTTTGGATGGCTGTATTTTAGAAGCCTGTATTCATTTGTACACCCATGTCATGTTTATACTCGATTTTAAAAAATATTTTTGTCTATATTATTTTATATGTATTTCGGACATCTATTTTAGGAGCCTGTATTCAGATGTCTGTATTTCAGAAGCCTGTATTCAGATGTCTGTATTATGAATATCTGTATTCAGAGGTATCTATTTCTGAAGCCTATACCTCCCTTTATTCATTCTTTCATTTTACAGATAGTGGGATTAGCACTCCAGAGGGAGGAGGGTATAGACAACACTACTGTGCCACAAACTACACTACACTCCACTGCATCAGTTCATTTCATTTGCCGGCCAAATGCTGAAATATAAAATGTCACCAACCGATCATTGAGGACAGAATAAAACCACATAAACCCCCCTTTTCCACTTTTGAACTACAAACATCTGGATACAGGCAGCTGAAGAACAGCAGTAGAATGCAGGTGGTTGTGATGGATTGGTGTCACCATTTTTTCATTCTGATGTGGAAAATCTACATGTAGGACTTCTCTGATTCTCTCTCTCTATCTCTCACACACACACAATCACAGACACACACACACCCAGGAACACAAATGCAAGTCAACACAATAACACGTCAAACGTGTGTGTGCATGAACCCCCTGTACAGAAACTGGAGAAAAAAAAAAGTTGTCTGTATACATTATGTGAAGGGAGAGGGGGGTGTGTGGTTGTGGTTTTGATGAAGAGCTTTTATTTCAGCAGTAGGGGTGGAGGGAGGGAGGAGGGTATAGACAACACTGCACTGTGTGGAAACCAAACTACACTGCACTGCATCAGTTCATTTCACTGCGGGTGATCGGGGCACAATGTCAACATCCGGTCTTGTGGCCGGTGGCTGCCAATGCCTGGGTCTCTTTCAACATGGACACCGCCTGCACACAGAATCATAAGAGACACACGTCAGTCACTGAACTATCAGAATCATGAGGGACACACGTCAATCACTGAACTATCAGAATCATAAGAGACACACGTCAATCACTGAACTATCAGAATCATAAGAGACAATCACTGAACTATCAGAATCATAAGAGACAATCACTGAACTATCAAAATCATAGGAGACACACGTCAGTCACTGAACTATCAGAATCATAAGAGACACAGTCAGTCACTGAACTATCAGAATCATAAGAGACACACGTCAATCACTGAACTATCAAACCACTGAACAATCACAACACTGCCGTCACATTGAACTAGAACTCTCTCTCTTCATCCTGTTGGAAACATCTCTCTCTCTCTCTCTTTCTAAAAGACATTTTATGGTGAAATAATCAAAGCCCACAAAAAGAGTTATAAATTACATTCTAGAGTCACTTGTATTTTGTCATTGTTCACTTATGCATATTCTAATTTATCACTGTTTGGTGATATTCAAATTATAGCGGACTGAGAAAGACAATGTTGTAAGCTGATGTGTACAAATCAGTTTGAAAGGGAGTAGGTGGGATATCCATTAAAGGAATTTATATTATTTTGTTTTTGGGTTTGATGAACTATTCAAGTTTATTGTTTTAGATACTATGCTAGGATTGAGCACAGTTCACATTTGTTATTGGCAATAACAGGAACATTTATCAGCAAAAATTGTTTTAGGTGCTATGGTAAACTTTGTAATTTTGTGTTTACTATTGTTCTAAAATGATGCTATCTCAGTTTTTACATCATGTCTACACATTAAAACGATTTGAAAATGAGGTAGATTATGTCTGATTCTTTGATAGTCTTTTATATAGATGTTTTTATGCATACTATGTTATTTAGTTGCCACCGCTGTAGCCTAGTGGTTAGGGCGTTGGACTCATAATCTAAAGGGTTCGATCCCAGCTTTCGGCTATGGAGTTGTGCCCTTGGAAAAGGCACTTTACGGCTATTTTCTCACCCCACCCAGGTGTAAAAGGGGGTACCAACCTTGTGTTGGGGGTTAACCCTGCGATAGACTGGCGTCCTATCCAGGGGGGAGTCTATGACTCTCAGTCGCTTAACGCCACAGAAACTGGGATAAGCACCGGCCTGATGAGCCCTAGGCTTGGGACAGACAGACTTTATGTTGTTTAGTTGGGTTTTTTTTTCTTTGCTTGTTTGTTTGGGGTTTTGTTTCTCTTATTGGTAGCAGTATCTGATGATCAGAGAGATTTCTATGAGGGTGTTATAATAAATATTATTTCTTCAGATAATCCAAACTGGAGGTGTACTCTCTCTTGTTTTTTGTTTTGTTTGTTTGTTTGTTTTAATTATTCAGGATTGTACTGGATTTGGGGGAAGTATGGAGGTTTTATTTGTTTTTCAGGTGCAATGTTTGGATTTTAAGGAGCGCTTTCATTTACAAATTTTAGGTGAATATTGGGCATTACATCATAATGTTGTTGATTTTTAAACTGTTTGTTTGGTGTTGGTTTTTTTTTTTTTTTTTTTTTTATAATTTTCCTTCATAATATTGTTTTAAAGTAAGAAAGATTTGTGAAAATGTTTTCATATATCTTTTTTGTTAGGGTTCCTCTCCTCTCTCCTCTCAATCTTCATTTATTTAATTAATTTAATTATAATTAGTTAATCTGTCTTGACATTAATGTTCAGGTCAGTTGAGGATTGTGCGTTTGTTGAATACATCTCTATTTCTTTTGTTTAATTAACCAGTTCCCTGCCTGTAGGACCTCAGCTGACATCCTTGTATTTTTTCCCGATTTTTCATAAGTTCATGTCTGGTGCCAGAGTGAAAATTTCCTCTCTCTTTCTCTCTCCGGGGATAAAATAATCCCTCTTGTGTTCTCTTATACAGTTTCACTTAAATTTAAGGCATATATTTCCCTTGACATAAACATGATAAAGCCTATTGGTGACGTTTACGCGCACCTGTGTGCGTGTGTGTGTGTAAATCATTATGCCATTGTTGTTTTTTTGTTTACTTGTTTTTTTAATAAATGTTGTACATAATTTTCTTTTCATTTAATTAAAAGTGAGACACATGTTTTATGCAATTTGCTGTTGGTAGTACTTTTTCTCCATTATCATGATACTGGCTAAGTTTCACACACTGATCTCCACAGATGACAATATTTACAAAACTGCATACACACGGAGACTGGATGAAAAAACCCACATGATTGCTTATTCCATTATCCTCGAGATAAAAGAATACATAAATAAATAAATAAAAACAGTTCAACGGGAAAAGAAACCTTGGGCCAACATCCTAGTGACTGACAGTGGATTTGGCCTCCAGTGACTTATTACCTCCCTTGGTCTGTCCAAACCTGCTATCTTGGGGACAACAGCCATTTTTCCACACCTCTCCTTTTTCCTGCATTTTGTCTTTTCTATTTTCTACTGTTTTTTATTCTGATAATTGAAATATCAAGGCCATTCCTCCTTTTAAGGATACCAGAGGTTTTATCCTTAGTAATGGAAGACATCAACTCTCAGCTAGATACTTTCCTTCATTCTGGGGGTCAAATTTTGTGGTCAGGCTGCCTTGTGTTTATTTATTTTTATTTATTTGTGACGCTCCACCACATAAAGAGTCGCATTGCATGAGAAATCAATTTATAGTTATTGACAAGTTATTAATCTGCAATAAAAAGGCTATTCAATACAAAAAATAATTTGAAAATCGGACAATTCTGCGCAATTAATACAAATTGAAATGATAGATTGCAGGATGTGACAAAATGAGAAATGGGCAAGTTTATTCTCATAACTGGTTGACAAAATAAGGGGTTGGGTATTTTTTCAAAACACATTTAAAAGCAAAATGAATACAGATTATGCCTTGATATTTTATTAAAAGGTAGAATAATGCGTATAGTTTAATAATCAAAATGTCAAAATTGACAACTTGACCCCTACCTGCCTTTAAAGGCACTGAACAGGTCTTGAAAAAAAACGTTATATTTGGGCATTACATCATAAAAGTTGTTGATATTTCAAATGTTTGTTTGCTGTTAGGTTGTTGTTGTTTTTTAAATTTTCCTTCATAATATTGTTTTAAACTAGGAAAGATTTGTGAAAATGCTTTGATATACTTTTTTTTTAAATTTGAGTTGCTCTCCTCTCTGCTGTCTCCTCTCAATCTTCATCTAGTTAATTCATTTAATTATAATCAGTTAATCTGTCTTGACATTAATTAATGTTCGTTTCAATTGCGAATTGTGCGTTTGTTGAATACATCTCTATTTCTGTTGTTTAATTAACCAGTTCCCTGCCTGTAGGATGTCATTTGATATCCTTGTTTTTTTCCCGATTTTTCATTAGTTCGTGTCTGGTGCTAGAAAGAAAATTTCCTCTCTCTCTCTCTCTCTCTCTCTCTCTCTCTCTCTCTCTCTCTCTCTCTCTCTCTCTCTCTCAGGGGATGAAATAATTCCCTCTTGTGTTCTGTTATACAGTTTCACTTAAATTTAGGCATATATTTCCCTTGACATAAAGCCTATTGGTGACATTTGCGCGCACTTGTGAGTGTGTACGTAAATCATAATGCCATTGTTTTTTTGTTGTTTTTTTACATAAATGTTGTGCACATTTTTCTTTTCATTAAATTAAAAGCGAGACACGTGTTTTATGCATTTTGCTGTTGGTAGTACTTTTCCTCCATTATCATGATATTGGCTAAGTTTCACACACTGATCTCCACAGATGACAATATTTACAAAACTGCATACACGCGAAGACTGGATGAAACAAAAGCACATGATTGCTCAGTCCATTATCCTCGCTATAAAAGAATAAATAAATAAATAAATAAAAACAGTTCAACAGGAAAAGAAACCTTGGGCCAACATCCTAGTGACTGACAGTGGATTTGGCATCCAGTGACTTATTACCTCCCTTGGTCTGTCCAAACCTGCTATCTTGGGGACAACAGCCATTTTTCCACACCTCTCCTTTTTCCTGCTCTTTTTTTTTTTTTTTCTGTTTTTTATTCTGATAATTAAAAGATCAAGGCCATATTTTCTGTTTTTATTCTGATGATTAAAAGATCAAGGCCATATTTTCTACTGTTTTTATTCTGATGATTAAAAGATCAAGGCCATATTTTCTACTGTTTTTATTCTGATGATTAAAAGATCAAGGCCATATTTTCTACTGTTTTTATTCTGATGATTAAAAGATCAAGGCCATATTTTCTACTGTTTTATTATGATCATTATAATGTCAAGGCCATTCCTCCTTTTAAGGATACCAGAGGTTTTATCCTGAGTAATGGAAGACATCAACTCTCAGCTAGATACTTTCTTTCTGGGGGTAAAATTTTTCGTGGTCAGTCCCCTGTAGTAGTTGGACAGGACAAAGTAAGTGTTTATTTATTTTTATTTATTTGTTTATTTATTTTATTTATTTGTTTATTTATTTTATTTATTTGTTTATTAATTTTATTTATTTATTTTTAAAATTTATTTCTGATACTCCACCACATAAGGAGTCGCATTGCATGAGATCAATTTATAGTTAATGACAAGTTATTAATCTGCAATTAAAAGGCTATTCAATACAAAAAACAGATTGACAATCGGACAATACTGTGCAAAGTTATTACCAATTAAAATGATAGACTGCAGGATGTGACAAAATGAGAAATGGACAAGTTTATTATCATAACTGGTTGACAGAATAAGGGGTTGGGTATTTTCGAAACACATTTAAAAGCAAAATGAATAAAGATTATGCCTTGATATTTTATTAAAAGGTAGAATAACAGGTATAGTTTAATAATCAAATTTAAAAATTGACAACTTGACCCCTACCTGCCTTTAATGGCACTGAACACGTCTTGAAAAAAAACGTTATATTTGGGCATTACATCATAATGTTGATTTTTAAAATGTTTGTTTGCTGTTAGATTTTTTAATTTTTTATTTTTGTTGTTGTTTTTAATTTTTTTTAATTTTCCTTCATAATATTGTTTTAAAGAAGGAAAGATTTGTGAAAATGTTTTGATATATATTTTTTTTGTTTGTTTGGGTTGCTCTCCTCTCTGCTGTCTCCTCTCAATCTTCATCTATTTAATTTATTTTATTATAATTAGTTAATCTGTCTTGACATAAATTAATGATCAGGTCAGTTGAGGACTGTGCGTTTGTTGAATACATCTCTCTCTCTGTTGTTTAATTAACCAGTTCCCTGCCTGTAGGTCCTCAGCTGACATCCTTGTTTTTTTTTCAGATTTTTCATAAGTTCGTGTCTGGTGCTAGAGTGAAAATTTCCTCTCTCTCTCTCTCTCTCTCAGGGGATAAAATAATCCCTCTTGTGTTCTGTTATACAGTTTCACTTAAATCTAAGGCATATATTTCCCTTGACCTAAAGCCTATTGGTGACATGCACCTGTGTGCGTGTGCATGCGTGTGTGTAAATCATTTTGCCTTTTTTATTTATTTTTTTTAACATAAATGTTGTGCACAATTTTCTATTCATTTAAAACTGACACGTGTTTTATGTAATTTGCTGTTGGTAGTACTTTTTCTCCATTATCATGAGACTGGCTAAGTTTCACACACTGATCCCCACAGATGACAATATTTACAAAACTGCATACACGCGGAGACTGGATGAAAAAAACCCCACGATTGCTTATTCCATTATCCTCGAGATAAAGGAATAAATAAATAAATAAATAAAAACAGTTCAACCGGAAAAGAAACCTTGGGCCAACATCCTAGTGACTGACAGTGGATTTGGCATCCAGTGACTTCTTACCTCCCTTGGTCTGTCCAAACCTGCTATCTTGGGGACAACAGCCATTTTTCCACACCTCTCCTTTTTCCTGCACAATTTTTGTCGTTTCTATTTTCTACTGGTTTTATTCTGATAATTAAAAGATCCAGGCCATTCCTCCTTTTAAGGATACCAGAGGTTTTCTCCTCAGTAATGGAAGATATCAACTCTCAGCCAGATTCTTTCTTTCATTCTGGGGGTAAAATGTTTGTGGTCAGCCGGTCTATCCCCTGTAGTAGTTGGACAGGCCACAGTGAGTGTTTATTTATTTTTATTTATTTGTTTATTTTTTATATTTGTGACGCTCCACCACATAAGGAGTAGCATTGCACGAGAGATCAATTTATAGTTGTTGTTATTAATCTGCGATAACAAGGCTTTTCAATGCAAAAAACATTGAAAATCAGAAAATTCTGTGCAAAGTTATTACAAATTGAAATGATAGACTGCAGGATGTGACAAAATGAGAAATGGACAAGTTTATTTTCATAACTGGTTGACAGAACAAGGGGTTGGGTATTTTCAAAACACATTTAAAAGCTAAAGGAATGAAGATTATGCCTTGATATTTTATTAAAAGGTAGAATAATGGTGGTATAGTTTAATATATCAAAACTGTCAAAATTGACAACTTGACCCCTACCTGCCTTTAATGGCACTGAACACGTCTTGAAAAAAAACGTTATATTTGGGCATTACATCAGAATGTTGATTTTTTTAAAATGTTTGTTTGCTGTTAGGTTTAGTTGTTTTTCAAAATTGTCCTTCATAATATTGTTTTAAAAGTAAGAAAGATTTGTGAAAACGTTTTGATATACAATACTTTTTTTTGGGGGGGGGGGCGGGGGGGAAGGGTCGCTCTCCTCTCTGCTGTCTCTTCTCAATCTTCATCTCTTTAATTCATTTTATGATAATTAGTTAATCTGTCTTGACATTAATGTTCAGGTCAGTTGAGGATTGTGCTTTGTTGAATACATACATTCTTTTTCTTTTGTTTAATTAACTAGTTCCCTGCCTGTAGGATGTCAGCTGACATCCTTGTTTTTTGTTTTTTAACATTTTTCATAAGTTTGTGTCTGGTGCTAGAGTGAAAATGTCCTCTCTCTCTCTCGGGAGATAAAATAATGCCTCTTCTGTTCTGTTATACAGTTTCACTTAAATTTAAGACACATATTTCCCTTGACATAAAGCCTATTGGTGGCATTTGCGCGCACCTGTGTGCGTGCGTGCCTGTAAATCATTATGCCATTGTTTTTTGGTGTTTTTTCTACATAAATGTTGTGCACAATTTTCTTTTCATTTAATTAAAAGTGAGACACGTGTTTTATGCATTTTGCTGTTGGTAGTGCTTTTTCTCCATTATCATGATATTGGCTAAGTTTCACACACTGATCCCCACAGATGACAATATTTACAAAACTGCATACACACGGGGACTGGATGAAAAAAAGCACACGATTGTTTATTCCATTATCCTCACTATAGAAGAATATATAAATAAATAAAAACAGTTCAACGGGAAAAGAAACCTTGGGCCAACATCCTAGTGACTGACAGTGGATTTGGCCTCCAGTGACTTATTACCTCCCTTGGACTGTCCAAACCTGCTATCATGGGGACAACAGCCATTTTTCCACACCTCTCCTTTTTCCTGCATTTTTGTCGTTTCTATTTTCTACTGTTTTTTATTCTGATAATTAAAATATCCAGGCCATTCCTCCTTTTAAGGATACCAGAGGTTTTTTATCTTTAGTAATGGAAGACATCAACTCTCAGCTAGATTCTTTCTTTCATTCTGGGGGTAACATTTTTGTGGTCAGCCTGTCTATCCCCTGTAGTAGTTGGACAGGCAAAAGTGAGTGATTATTAATATTTTTTTAAATTTCTGACGCTCCACCACATAAGGAGTCGCATTGCACGAGAGATCAATTTATAGTTATTGAAAAGTTATTAATCTGCAATTAAAAGGCTATTCAATACAACAAACAGATTGAAAGTCGGACAATTCTGTGCAAAGTTATTACAAACTGAAAAGACAGACTGCAGGATGTGACAAAATGAGAAAGGGACAAGTTTATTTTCATAACAGATTGTCCGAATGAGGGGTTGGGTATTTTCAATACACATTTAAAAGCAAAATGAATAAAGATTAATCCTTGATATTTTATTAAAAGTTAGAATAATGGGTATAGTTTAATTAATCAAAGTTTCAAAATTGACAGTTTGACCCCTACCTGCCTTTAATGGCACTGAACACGTCTTGAAAAAAAACACATTATATTTGGCCATTACATCATAATGTTGGCTTTTTAAAAGTTTGTTTGCTGTTAGCATTGTTTTTTTTGTTTTTTTAAAAAATTTTCCTTCATAATATTGTTTTAAAATAAGATAGATTTTTGAAAATGTTTTGATATATATATAGCCCCTCTCATAGGGAAACAAAATACAGTTGCATACAGGTAAAAGAAAAAAAATTGCCAGGCACTTGTGGCAACGCCCGGGAGAGCAGCCCGAATTTCACGCAGAGAAATCTGCTGTGACAAAGTGGTACAAGATACAAAATACAAAAAATATATTATACTTTTGTTTTGGTTTGGGTTGCTCTCCTCTCTGCTGTCTCCTCTCAATCTTCATCTATTTTATTATAAATAGCTGATCTGTTTTGACATTAATGTTCAGGTCAGTTGAGGATTGTGCGTTTGTTAAATACATCTCTATTTCTTTTGTCTAATTAACCAGTTCACTGCCTGTAGGACTGATTAGTTAATCTGTTTTGACATTAATGTTCAGGTCAGTTGAGGATTGTGTGTTTGTTGAATACATCTCTATTTCTTTTGTTTAATTAACCAGTTCCCTGCCTGTAGGACCTCAGCTGACATCCTTGTTTTTTTCCCCAGATTTTTCATAAGTTCGCGTCTGGTGCTAGAGTGAAAATTTCCTGTCTCTCTATCTCTGCCTCTCTCTCTCTCTCTCTCTCTCTATCTCTGCCTCTCTCTCTCTCTCTCTCTCTCTCTGGGGATAAAATAATCCCTCTTGTGTTCTGTTATACAATTTCACTTAAATATAAGGCATATATTTCCCTTGACATAAAGCCTATTGGTGACATTTGCACGCACCTGTGTGCGTGTGCCTGTAAATCATTATGCCATTGCTTTTTTTTGTTTTTTTTACATAAATGTTGTGCACAATTTTCTTTTCATTTAAAAGCAAGACATGTGTTTTATGCAATTTGCTGTTGGTAGTCCTTTTTCTCCATTATCATGATATTGGCTAAGTTTCACACACTGATCCCCACAGATGACAATGTTTACAAAACTGCATACACACGGGGACTGGATGAAAAAAAGCACACGATTGTTTATTCCATTATCCTCACTATAAAAGAATAAATAAATAAATAAAAACAGTTCAACGGGAAAAGAAACCTTGGGCCAACATCCTAGTGACTGACAGTGGATTTGGCATTCAGTGACTTATTACCTCCCTTGGTCTGTCCAAACCTGCTATCTTGGGGACAACAGCCATTTTTCCACACCTCTCCTTTTTCCTGCACTTTGTCTTTTCTACTATCTACTGTTTTTATTCTGATAATTAAAATATCAAAGCCATTCCTCCTATGAATACAAGAGGTTTTATCCTTAGTAATGGAAGACATCAACTCTCAGCTAGATACTTTCTTTCATTCTAGGGGAAAATTTTTCGTGGTCAGGCTGTCTGTCTATCCCCTGTAGTAGTTGGACAGGCCAAAGTGAGTTTTTATTTATTTTTCTTTCTTTCTTTCTTTATTTTTATTTATTTGTTTATTTATTTTTATTTATTTCTGACACTCCACCACATAAGGAGTCGCATTGCACGAGAGATCAATTTATAGTTAATGACAAGTTATTAATCTGCAATTAAAAGGCTATTCAATACAAAAAACAGATTGACAATCAGACAATTCTTAATACAAATTGAAATGATAGCGTGCAGGATGTGACAAAATGAGAAATGGACAAGTTTATTTTCATAACTGGTTGACAGAATACGGGGTTGGGTATTTTCAGAACACATTTAAAAGCAAAATGAATAAAGATTATGCCTTGATATTTTATTAAAAGGTAGAATAACAGGTATAGTTTAATAATCAAAATTTCAAAATTGACAACTTGACCCCTACCTGCCTTTAATGGCACTGAACATGTCTTGAAAAAAAAGAGTTAAATTTGGGCATTACATCATAATGTTGTTGGTTTTTAAAATGTTTGCTGTTAGGTTTGTTTTTATTTTTTATTTTTTTATATTTTCTTTATAATATTGTTTTAATAAAGTAAGAAAGATTTGTGAAAATGTTTTGATATATAATACATTTTGTTTGTTTGTTTGGGTTGCTCTCCTCTCTGCTGTCTCCTCTCAATCTTCATCTATTCAATTTATTTAATTATAATTAATCTGTCTTGACACTAATGTTCAGGTCAGTTGAGGATTGTGCGTTTGTTGAATACATATCTATTTCTTTTGTTTGATTAACCAGTTCCCTGCCTGTAGGACTAATCAGTTAATCTGTCTTGACATTAAAGTTCAGGTCATTTGAGGATTGTGCCTTTGTTGAATACATCTCTGTTTCTTTTGTTTAATTAACCAGTTCCCTGCCTGTAGGATGTCAGCTAACATCCTTGGGTTTTTTTTCCAGATTTTTCATAAGTTTGTGTCTGGTGCTCAAGTCAAAATTTCCACTCCTCTCTCTCTCTCTCTCTCTCTCTCTCTCTCTCTCTCTCTCTCTCTCTCTCTCTCTCTCTCTCTCAGGGGATAAAATAATCCCTCTTGTGTTCTGTTACACAGTTTCACTTAAATTTAGGCATATATTTCCCTTGACATAAAGCCTATCAGTGACATTTGCGCGCACCTGTAAATCATTATGCCATTGTTTTTTGGGTTTTTTTTTTATATGAATGTTGTGCACAATTTTCTTTTCATTTAATTAAAAGTGAGACATGTGTTTTATGCATTTTGCTGTTGGTAGTGCTTTTTCCTCCATTATCATGATATTGGCTAAGTTTCACACACTGATCCCCACAGATGACAATATTTACAAAACTACATACAAACGGGGACTGGATGGAAAAAAAAGCACATGATTGCATATTCCATTATCCTCGAGATAAAAGAATAAATAAATAAATAAAAACAGTTCAACAGGAAAAGAAACCTTAGGCCAACATCCTAGTGACTGACAGTGGATTTGGCATCCAGTGACATTACCTCCCTTGGTCTGTCCAAACCTGCTATCTTGGGGACAAAAGCCATTTTTCCACACCTCTCCTTTTTCCTGCATTTTTGTCGTTTTTATTTTCAACTGTTTTTTATTCTGATAATTAGAATATCCAGGCCATTCCTCCTTTTTAGGATACCAGAGGTTTTATCCTTAGTAATGGAAGACATCAACTCTCAGCTAGATACTTACTTTCATTCTGGGGGTAACATTTTTGTGGTCAGCCTGTCTATCCCCTGTAGTAGTTGGACAGGCAAAAGTGAGTGATTATTAATATTTTTTAAAATTTCTGACGCTCCACCACATAAGGAGTCGCATTGCACAAGAGATCAATTTATAGTTATTGACAAGTTATTAATCTGCAATTAAAAGGCTATTCAAATACAAAAAATAGATTGAAAATCGGAAAATTCAGTGCATAGTTATTACAAATTGAAATGATAGACTGCAGGATGTGACAAAATGAGAAATGGGCAAGTTTATTTTCATAACAGGTTGACAGAATAAGGGGTTGGGTATTTACAAAACAAATTTAAAAGCAAAATGAATAAAGATAATGCCTTGATATTTTATCAAAAGGTAGAATAATGAGTATAGTTTAATAATCAAAATGTCAAAATTGACAACTTGACCCCTACCTGCCTTTAATGGCACTGAGCACGTCTTGAAAAAGAACTTTATATTTGGGCATTACATCATAATGTTGTTGGTTTTTAAAATGTTTGTTTGCTGTTAGGAGGGGTTTTTTGTGGGTTTTTTTATACTTATTTTCCTTCAAAATATTGTTTTAAAGTAAGAGAGATTTGTGAAAATGTTTTGATACATTATACTTTGGGTTTTTTTTGTTTGGGTTGCTCTGCTCTCTCCTTGTGTGTGTGTGCGTAAATCATTATGCCATTTTTAAAATTTTATTTTTTTACATAAATGTTGTGCACAATTTTCTTTTCATTTAATTAAAAGTGAGACACGTGTTTTATGCATTTTGCTGTTGGTAGTACTTTTTCTCCATTATCATGATACTGGCTAAGTTTCACACACTGATCCCCACAGATGACAATATTTACATAACTGCATACACACGGGGACTGGATGAAAAAAAAGCACATGATTGCTTATTCCATTATCCTTGCTATAAAAGAATACATAAATAAATAAAAACAGTTCAACTGGAAAAGAAACCTTGGGCCAACATCCTAGTGACTGACAGTGGATTTGGCATCCAGTGACTTATTACCTCCCTTGGTCTGTCCAAACCTGCTATCTTGGGGACAAAAGCCATTTTTCCACACCTCTCCTTTTCCTGCATTTTGTCTTTTCTATTTTCTACCGTTTTTATATCTGATAATTAAAATTCAAGGCCATTCCTCCTTTTAAGGATACCAGAGGTTTTATCCTTAGTAATGGAAGACATCAACTCTCAGCTAGATACTTTCTTCATACTGGGGTAACATTTTGTGGTCAGGCTGTCTGTCTATCCCGTGTATAGTTGACGCTAAGCGAGTGTTTTTATTTTTATTTATTTCTGACGCTCCACCACATAAGGAGTCGCATTGCACGAGAGATCAATTGATAGTTTAACGACAAATATTAATCGCAATAAAAAGGCTATTCAATACAAAAAACAGATTGAAAATCGGAAAATTCAGTGCAAATTATTACAAATTGAAATGATAGATGCTAGGATGTGACAAATGAGAAATGGACAAGTTTTCTTTTCATAAGTTGACAAATAAGGGGCTGGGTATTTTCAAAACACATTTAAAAGCTAAAGGAATGAAGATTATGCCTTGATATTTTATTAAAAGGTAGAATAACGTGTAAGTTTAATATATCAAAACTGTCAAAATTGACAACTTGACCCCTACCTGCCTTTAATGGCACTGAACACGTCTTGAAAAAAAACGTTATATTTGGGGCATTACATCATAAAAGTTGTTGATATTTCAAATGTTTGTTTGCTGTTAGGGTTTTTTTTTTTTTTTTTTAATTTTCCTTCATAATATTGTTTTAAACTAGGAAAGATTTGTGAAAATGTTTTGATATATTATACTTTTAAAAAAAAATTTGAGTTGCTCTCCTCTCTGCTGTCTCCTCTCAATCTTCATCTATTTAATTCATTTAATTATAATCAGTTAATCTGTCTTGACATTAATTAATGTTCAGGTCAGTTGAGGATTGTGCGTTTGTTGAATACATCTCTATTTCTTTTGTTTAAGGGGACCGCGGCATAGGTTTTCACCAAAAAAAAATTTAAAATGACTTTTGGGATTATGGTTGCATTTGGTCAAGTAATGTGTCAACTTTGCATTTCTGTCACTCATTTTGTTTGTTTTGACCGATTTTATTGCAAATAAAATCATTTTCTGAGGTAGGGTGGGTGAATTTAGAGCAATTGTGGCCCAAAAACGCGAAATTTGCTTCAGTTTGGAGATCGTCGCGCTTGCCGACCAGTTTCGCTACCCCCCCTTCTTTGGTATCAATGTGAAGGTCATTCACTGACCTACTTTCTGACATCACCTCTCAATGGATAATTTCACTCACGGAAACACACGAAGAGTAAATCCGAAGGAACCCGAGAGGCATTTTCTACAGGCATACAGTTGAGTCGAAGTCTCTGATTGGCTTGTGGCCGTAAAAAAATAGCTGATTGGTTCTAAGAGTCATGTGACTTTTATCCAAGATGGCGGATGTTTACATCTCGAGTCTGTTTGATGCACGTATTCGACCGGTTTTCAGCCAAAGTTTTTTACTGAAAGTCTCAAAAATGCCAAAATATGCCGAAAACAAGTGTTGGACTACCAACGCCTTTGGTAGAAAGAATGAAAAACAGAAGAAACGGAAAATAGACTGACGATCGCTGGCTGGAGTGGTGACCTAGTTTTGCTGTGCCATGCACATCAACTCGCGATGTTGCCGATAACCACTCGCTTACTTCATTGATGCGAAAATTGAAGTTTTTCTCCGAGAAAACGTGTGTCAGTGGCTGACAGCGACACTAGTTTTGATAAAGACTCGATGCGCAAGAAAAATAAACCGATCCGCGGGCCGCAACTTCAAAAACGACAGAACATCATCAGTGATGTGTCACTTTTGGAAAGTTGGATGACAACATAAAGGTGCACTCCGTGAAATTACAAACTGCAAGCGAAGTTTGAAATAGCTACATTTTCCATCGATTTATTACTGTTTTGGGAACATAGTGGGGCACTTTTTTTTCCCAATAAGTTATGTGTTGTTGGGACTTAGCAGGAGGAATGCAGTAGTTCCTGAATTTCTGGTTTGCAGTCTACTCTTTGACAAGGGCTATTCAGTATACACTTTTTTCCCATATTCTCAGTTTTATTTTTTATTCAGTTGTTTGTGTTTTCAGAGGCAGTTTTAAGTTTAATGATAATTCACAAAAGAATTGTTTTTACTGAGTTTGACACAGTGAATGATGATAATTCACAAAAGAATTGTTTTTACTGAGTTTGACACAGTGAATGGTGTTAGAAAAGAAAAACCTTCACCCATAATTTTTCTTCTCTGCCCCCCCCCCCCCCCCCCCCCCCTTTTTAATTTTTTTTTTTTTTTTAAACTTTCTCCTGTATTTTCCACAATCACACAGTTGTTTTGCATTCTGTTTTGCATCCTCACACATCTTAGTTATCACATTATCAACAATGTATTCAAAGCTGAGATGAAGAAGACAGTCAGCCTGCAGTCTGGAGGCGAGATACTTTTCCAGCAATATTGTGCTTGCTGGACTGGATTTTGTGGCAGTGAGCAATGCAGAAGTGTTTGTAGATAAATCAGACATTCTCAGAGTGAAAACAGCCACTAGAAAATCATCTGATAGGGCCAAAGAGAAGAGGAAAAAAAAAAAAGAAAGTGTAATGCATGCGAACATGAACATAGCCAAGCAGGCAAAGGGGGGGTGTATGCCCCAGGAGCCTCCTGAAAAATTTATTCTATGAGAAAAGCTGTTTCTAATCACTCAGTAGTGTTGGCCTATTGTTATTTTACCATGCATAATTTTTTGGTAATGTTTAAACATGATTTTCATTGATTAAATTGTTAACTAAATCTTTACAGGCATTTTTCTCAAAACATGGTTTTTCGGCCGGATCTGTTATTTGGCCCACCTGTAACTTCTAACCTAATGAAAAGAATCCAATGAAATTTGGTATGCTGGTGTAGAAATGTGTGCTGAGTGCAATGAGACAGTTTGAACACTGTAGCTATTATAGTTTTTCAATACCATGAGATAAAAATTAAAAACCTGGAGCAAAATTTTTTTGGGCATTTTTGAAAAAAAAAAGAAAAATATATTTTATGAACTAAACTATATTTTTTTGTGATCATTGCACACAGTGATGTCAAATCAAACAGGAAAAATGATAAACTTCATTGTGTATAGCATATTTTGAAAGCAGCAGATGGGCCAAACACTGACCCGTATTTTTTTGGAAAAATTATCACATTATCATATCTGTTGGACTTACATACTTCAAACTTTGCACAGATAGCTTTATTAATGCACTTAGTATGTGTACCAAATTTCATGAAGATATCTTTAGTAGTTTCTGAGAAACAAAAATTTGTAAAAGTGACGCAGTGGTCCACCTTAATTAACCAGTTCCCTGCCTGTAGGACCTCAGCTGACATCCTGTTTTTTTTCTAAGATTTTTCATAAAGTTCCAGTCTGGTGCTAGAGTGAAAATTTCCTCTCTCTCTCTCAGGGGATAAAATAATCCCTCTTGTGTTCTGTTATACAGTTTCACTGAAATTTAAGGCATATATTTATTTCCCTTGACATAAAGCCTATTGGTGACATTTGCGTGCACCTGTGTGCATGTGCGTGCCTGTAAATCATTATGCCATTGTTTTTTGGTTGTTTTTCTTACATAAATGTTGTGCACAATTTTCTTTTCATTTAATTAAAAGCGAGACATGTGTTTTATGCAATTTGATGTTGGTAGTGCTTTTTCTCCATTATCATGATATTGGCTAAGTTTCACACACTGATCCCCACAGATGACAATATTTACAAAACTGCATACACGCTGAGACTGGATGAAAAAAAGCACATGATTGCTTATTCCATTATCCTTGATATAAAAGAATAAATAAATAAAAACAGTTGAACGGGAAAACAAACCTTGGGCCAACATCCTAGTGACTGGCAGTGGATTTGGCATCCAGTGACTTATTACCTCCTTTGGTCTGTCCAAACCTGCTATCTTGGGGACAACAGCCATTTTTCCACACCTCTCCTTTTTCCTGCATTTTTGTCTTTTCTATTTTCTACTGTTTTTATTCTGATAATTAAAAGATCCAGGCCATATTTTCTACTGTTTTTTATCTGATAATTAAAACATCAAGGCCATATTTTCTACTGTTTTTTATCTGATAATTAAAACATCAAGGCTATATTTTCTACTGTTTTTATTCTGATAATCAAAAAATCCAGGCCATATTTTCTACTGTTTTTATTCTGATAATTAAAATATCAAGGCCATTCCTCCTTTTAAGGATACCAGAGGTTTTATCCTTAGTAATGGAATACATCAACTCTCTTTTATTAACAAATAAATTCACTTTCTAAATCACTGTTGATTTTTTTTTATTACAAAATATATATTTCTATGCATGTGTGTGTATATATGTTTTATATATCCATCAAAATAACAGTGTATGCTCAAGTATGCACCTCAGAGGAAGATGGGGGAGAGAGAGAGAGAGAGAGAGAGAGAGAGAGAGAGAGAGAGAGAGAGAGAGAGAGAGAGAGTGTGTGTGTGTGTGTGTGTGTGTGTGTGTGTGTGTCTACATGCGTG
This sequence comes from Stramonita haemastoma, assembly GCA_030674155.1. Taxonomy (NCBI): domain Eukaryota; kingdom Metazoa; phylum Mollusca; class Gastropoda; order Neogastropoda; family Muricidae; genus Stramonita; species Stramonita haemastoma. The sequence goes on from JASPKP010001215.1 coordinate 19,048, forward strand.
CATGTGTGTGTGTACGTTTTATCTAAAGTACCAGTTAATGAATAAGTGTAAACTGTGCTGGGTGAAGAGTAGAAAGGGTGTTGAATTATATTTTTTTTTTATCAAAATGTTTTGTCATGTTCTGCATTTTAATGTAGGAATACTTGTACCAGTAATATATACATTGATTATGCTGATGAAATATTTGATTAGATGTGTTAAAATAATTATTGCATTATAATTTTGCTTTGTTACTCTTAACTATTATTGATATGCGAGCGCGAGTGCGTGATAAATACGCGAGCGTGTGGTCTTCAATTATATGTGTGTGCGCGAGCGTGCGTACATGTGTGCATGTGACGCAGGGTATTGTCGATATTAAGATACTGTGTTGCTTTTTACTTTTTCTTCTGTTTAACTATGCATGGGTGTAATTGTGATTTTAGAATGCCACTCATAATTTCTCAAATTGAGACATTAAAGTATTCTTGAGTCTTGAGTCAGCTAAATACTTTCTTTCATTCTGGGGGTAAAATTCTGTGGTCAGGCCTGCCTGTCTATCCCCTGTAGTAGTTGGACAGGCCAAAGTGGGCGTTTTATATTATTTTTATTTATTTATTTATGCACTCTTTTATATCGAGGATAATGGATAATGCTTGTCAGCCTAAGTACCTGTTCCTCCCTCCTGCATTGGCTGTCAGCCTGTTTCTCCTCAGTCTCTCTCTCTCCTGGGCTTCAGGGCTGCCTCCCTCCCTCCAGTCCTGTTGCTGCACTGTCCCTGCCTCTCCTGTGTCTTCACATGGGCTAAATAAATCAGACCTGGCAACACACACATGATCATAAATTGTTACTGATTGCTTGTGTGTCGTATAGGTCGAATGCAAGCGCTTTGATTTGTTTTTTTACAAGATATAGCACTATATAAATTCCATGTATTATTATTATTATCATTATTACAATACACTTCTTTAGAAACAGCTCCCTTCTCTAGAAATACATTACATACACTGTCTAAAAATCATGTATACACCTACTTCCTAGAAATACATACATACATACACTGTCTAAAATCATGTACACACCTACTTCCATTTGGAGAGAGAATAATCTTTATGAATAAATCCTTATTTTTCAAGGGTAACAGAGAGAGAGAGAGAGAGAGAGAGAGAGAGAGAGAGAGAGAGAGAGAGAGAGAGAGAGATTATCTTTATTCTTATTTATTTTATTTTATTCCCTTTATTTCAAAGACAAAGGATCAAGCACTCGTGCGCTTTTTTAATCCAGTCCCCGTGACTATGCAGTTTTGTAAATATTGTCATCTGTTCCCACAGGCACACAATGGCATACTCTTATGAAAAGCGGAACAGGATTTAACGTGTGCGCAAGATGTTCTGCATGGTTTCGCACACAGGGCCTCGGTTTACACTGTCATCCGAAAGACTTGTGGGGAGAGTGGAGTCAGCACAGTTATTAACTCCTGGGGAAAATTCTCTCGTCCGGGAATCGAACTCAGGTCGTCAAATTGCGAGCGCAATGTTCTAACCACTAGGCTATCCCGTCTCCCACCGTCTGACCACCAAAGCAGGCAGACAAGAAGAGGAACAGACTTCACAACAACAAAAACTACCACCACCAAAAACAAGGGTGACAATGATGATGATGATGATGATGATGATGAAAACTGGAGAAGGAAAAACTAAAAGTAGGGGAGAAGGAAAAAAAGAAGGCAACAAACAATGAAGAAGAAGAAGAAGAGGCAGAAAACAAAAAGTAAAAAAAAACCCAAAAAAGAAGAAAGTCAGAAAAAGACATAACAGAAGAAGAAGAAAGCGGAAGAAAAGAAGAAAGAAGAAAAGTTCAGTTCATCTTAGACAATGCCAGTTATGTCATGTCCATGTCATACAAGTCATCATTCTAAGACTCTGCACTGGGCACAACAGGCTAAACTACCACAAAGCTGAAACTCGCTCCTTCTCCCCTGTGTATGTGCCTGTGGTAAAGAAAACCAGACAGGGGAGCACCTCTTTCAAAGGTGTAGTACGCTATTCAGCGACCTGAGGAAGAAAGTGTGGCCGACAGAGATAAATAACCCTACAGACCAAGCTGTACGGCTCACGAGAGGAGCTGGAAAGGACATGTATGCCATTATTTTTCCCAGACACATCTGACAGTGTAAAGCGAACCAATTCCAATCCAATGATGTTGCTTAGAGCCCCGCCAACCACATAGGCCATATCGGGCTGTCACCTCGTCATATTTTGAAACTCTTATTAAAAGTGTAAAGCGAATGAGAGAAGAGAAGAAGATGTCATTTCATGTCATGTCATGTCATGTCCCTCACCCTCTGTCCTGTTCACTGCTGGCTGGCTCAGTCACTGGGGGGGGGGGGGGGGGGGGGGGGGGGGGGGGGGGGACAGACAGGTGTGGGGGCACAGGGCAGCAGGCAGTCAGTGTCTGTAGAGGGGCAAAGGCTTCTGTCTGTCCAGGGGTGAAGCAATTCTCCCCACTCTGCACATGTAGACAGTAAATGACATCAGAAAACACTTATCACTATGTGTGAGTGTGTATGTGTGGATGTGTGGGCATACTGGTGCCCACACCAATGTTTGTGATTTTTACTTGGGCGAGTTTGCGGCTGGCTGAGGAGTTGTTGCTGACTTGTGGGTGCTCTTTGTGCTGTGATGGGTGCGTGCTGATGTTCAGAACCTGTGTTGAGCTATATTGATGTTGTTTTGTGGGGGTTATTGTTTTTATCTATGGCTTGTAACTCACCAGAATTTCTCTGTTTTAGAGATAATAAAGAATTTTGAATTTGAATTTGACTAGCACAGAAATATCAAACATACAGAAACCAGTGTGCCCCACAAGCAAAGAAATATCAAACACAAAATCAAGTGTACACATCACAAGCACTGAAATATCACACACACACAGAATTAAGTGTACATTGCTAGCACAGAAATATCAAACATACAGAATCAAGTCTACATCAGAAACAGGCACACAGCAATCCCATGGAAACAAGGAGAGATCAGAAACATCTTCACTTCACTTATCTAGCTGCAGCTAAACATCATAAAAAAGTAAGATGAACAATTACAAAAGGTCAGATAACGGTGTGCAAGTATTTTCAACTTGTTAAAATATTAGAAAAATAGAACCAACAAAAAAGAAAATAACAGTGAACAATGGGGAGGGTGGATGTATCATGCCAATTTATCATCAACAATGCGGAGGGCGGATGTATCATGCCAATTTATCATCAACAATGGGGAGGGTGAATGTATCATGCCAATACATCAACAAGGCAACACTGGCAAGACAGCAGGCTGTGACCATTCTCTATCATCAATGTAGAGAAAACATTAACATACCAAAATTAATGAACGCCCCCCCCCCCCCCAACACACGCACAAACACACAAACACATGCATGCACGCACACACACCAACACACGCACGCATGCACACATAC
>JASPKP010001216.1:0-17500 GCA_030674155.1 Stramonita haemastoma
GAATGTCGTTTTCGTGCGCACTTTACCACTGCTTTGCCTTTGATTAATGAGGTTCAATACCTGTACAAACAATGCAATGCCATAATGGCTGGAATCATTGTAGATGCAAACATTCACACCATCACAAGACACCAACCACAAGATGTCTATTTATATTTAGAGTCATCAGGACGGTTTTCAGGGACATATAACAGCAGACCACATCTATATCCTTAATAAACTAATAGACAATGCATTAAAAACAAAAAACAATACACTGTATTGTTGTTTTGTGGATTTTCAGAAAGCATTTGACAATGTATGGCATCAGGTTCTACTTGTAAAGTTAAATAAGATAGGTATAACTGGTAAAACCTTTAATGTCATTAACAGCATGTATACAAACGCAACAATCCTTGTAAAAATAAAAGGAAGTTACACAGAAGAAATTGTTGTAAAAAGGGGGGTACATCAAGGCAGCACACTAAGTCCTACATTATTTAATATTTACATAAATGATATTGTTCAGATCCTTGATGAAAAAGATTCACCGTATATTACTGGAGAAGATAAAATTCCATGTTTGCTCTATGCTGATGACCTGGCACTGCTATCAACAACCAAATTAAGACTGCAAACTAAACTAGATAGATTAAATGGTTACTGTTCCAAATGGGGACTAAAAGTAAACAAAACAAAAACAAAAGTTGTAGTTTTCACCAAATCACCCCCTAAGATTCCAATTTATTTCCAATGTGGAGAACATCTAATTGAAACAACTAAATCTGATAAATACCTGGGTGTAGTATTTCCCCAGAACGGGAAATTTCAAGCAACCCAGGAACATTTGGCAAAGCAAAGCAATAAAGCTGCTCATGCTTTGATAAAAGCAATTCATTGGCAAGGGGTTAATTCTAATATCATAATGCATTTATTTGATTCATTGATAGCCCCCATCTTAACTTATGGTGCAGAAGTATGCTTTTTTTTTGTTTCAATGGCTAATCAGACGTTCATATTCACGATTTATTTAAATTAAGCACAACAAGAAAATATCTTTATGAAAATATTCATGTAAACTTTTGTAAGCAAATTTTGGGAATACATAAAAAGCGATGGCATTACCCACTTTAGGAGAACTTGGACGATTTCCATTGACTATCAAAATACTAAGTCAGTTAATGTCTTTTTGGTTACATGTAACAGAGAAAGACAAAAACTCATATGTTAAAATATTGTATGACTAAATGTATCAAAATAATGAATATGATCGTTGGATTAGCACAGTTAAAAATGTTCTCTGAAAAATTGATTTTAAACATGTATGGGAAAACGAAAATAAATTTGATGTACACCGATTGTGCCATGAAATACAAACCAAACTTGAGAGTTTATATATATAACATTTTGGATTAACCAGAAACAAGAGTCCACAAAACTTAACTTTTATAATCTTGTGACTATAGAATATAGACTAGAGCCATATCTGATTAACTGTGAAAACAAAAACCATAGGAAAACATTTGTAAACTTCGTACAAATTGCCATGATTTGATGATAGATAAAGGAAGATATAAGAATATACCAAGAGAGAACAGAACTTGTCAATACTGCAACAAAATAGAAGACGAGTTTCATTTACTGGATGAGTGTATCTTATATACTGAACAAAGAAAAAACTTATTGATAAATCTGAAATCTGGTGTCAAAGAATATAGGAATGGTGTAGACAAATTAAGCAATGCTTTTCTAACTGATAATCATCAAGCTGAAATCATTCAATATGTTTGTGCCTGTTTTGGAAAAAAGAGAACAATTGAAATAACATAGAATGCAACATGGTTTTGCTTTGAGGTGGTTTTATATGGTTTTTGCCTGCACATCATTTCAGTCATGCTGACCAGTGAATAATAATATTATGTCGTATTGATGAATTATGTTGAGTTTATTTTGTTGTGTCAATAAGTCCATGTGGCTTTTATGGCAATAAATAATTTCTTATTCTGATTTTGATACAAACAGACCAAGTGTCCGCCTGAGCTCCAATGATTCTTATGTTGTAGTTTGTTTTCAGTTTGAATTCAGTTGTACTTTAGATGCTGGTTACTTAATCAGAACCTGATGGCTTGGCCATGGGCTCAGTTTCTGAGGATTGAGGCCATTGCGTGTGTTTTTCTATGTCTCCTCGACATATATGGATAGACATATTCAAAAGAGTGATGACAGTCATTAGTTCTTATCCCAAAGCAGGACACCTAATCTACCACTTACACTTTGGTGATAACATCTTGTGCATCAATGTGTGTTTCATCTTCCATCATTTCCAATAATTATACGTGATATAGCTGAAATCAATAAGCATCTTTAACATGAAGGTACAAAATCTGAAATATCATCTGCTGTCTTTGACATTCCGTTAGCGTAGTAGACTGGTCCGTGGTTTTGGTGCCCATTAGAAGCCTCTCTTGGTGGATTTTTTTTTTTGCCTTTGAATGGATGTAAGAGCTGAGTGTACCATGTACTTAATGCACACACACACACACACACACACACACACACACACACACGCGCGCGCGCGCGCGCGCGCGCGCGCGCGCGAGCAGGCATGACACGTGCTCACATCTGTGCCTGCATGTATACTCATTCACAATACATGCACACACAAGGGCGCGTACATCTGTGCCTGCATGCAAACTCATTCACACACACACACACACACACACACACACACACACACACACACACACACACACACATACACACACACACACACACACACACACATACACACACACACACTCATACAGACACACACACAAACACGCACGCACACACACATAATATGATTGCTTATTCCATTATGCTCGATATAAAAGAATAAATAAACAAATAAATAAATAAACACACACATGGCTTTTTCTCTCTCAAATATGCATATGTATGATTTTTTTAGATGGATGGCTTGATAAAAAGAAAAAAAGCAATTGCACTACTTATTCAATGTATCATATGAAAATAAAAGTTTGACTTTGACTTTGAATTGACACACACGCACGCATCCACACGATCAATCAATCAATCAATCTATCAGCCATACACAAACGACAACAGAAAATTAAAGAAATTCATCAGATAAATTCAATCCAACTTAAATCTGAAATGTCGTTTTTAAGATATAAAAGAAACTAAAAATGAATTCCACAGAAAATCCTTGACAGACTTGAGAAGTCATACCTACTTCGAATTATGAACCTATTTTAAAAAGCCAACAGACTGTTAGAGATTTTCCGGCAGTTCGGATAAAGAATTATTCTTTTTTCCGTTCCTGGGATAGAAGTCAAGGTTTCTGCCTAAGCGACTATTTTTGCCCACCATTAAGGCAACTGCATGCCGACTTCGCAGATGGTCATTTTTTCTAATATAGCAAATAAGCTCATATCATATGAGTGGTATAGTAAGAACAATTTCAAAAATCTAAAAGAATGTAGCAACACAAAGCATATTACCTGCCGAATTCAATTCAGGAAAACCAGTCTGGGATCCCTAATCATCATTCTTACTCTACAGCATTCATTCACCTCACTGGCAGTCTTTTGTACAACAGAGATGAAAATATCTCAACTGTTCGAGTTTTGAAAAAGCCTTCAATGTAATACAATCATTCTCTGATTTTGCTTGAACTACAGTTGTATTGCTTGAGTTAGAAGTGTGTCCCTTTTCTGGGTGATTCAAGTCAATTAGTAAGAGCTCACAATCAAACATCACATCTTATATCAGTTAAATATAGCGTTCCTAAAAGATCCACACTTGTACCACACTCATTTTCAATCTGTAAGAAGTGTATACTAATTTTTATCCTCTACTCATGTGAAATGTCTGCAGATGAAGCATCTATATACTCCATTTTGTCAGAGTAGGGATCAGAATCAAGATTTCTTATTGTTGTTAAGTAAAAAACAAAGACTATTTGATACAAAACATCAGCATTTACAGTCAACTTTCTCACTCAGTGTTGATTAAATTTTAGAAAATTAGGAAATTTGTCCCTGTCCTTGTAAATGATTATTTGATCATTTCTAACACGCTGTCCTCATCTTTGAAAAACTTATTTATATGATCATTGATTTTTGTAGCTTCTTTTGCTTAATTCTAACATACAGTTATTTCTCAAATCATCTTATGATATGAAACATTAAAAGATATAAAACATCAAATGATATAAACCTTACCTTACCTTAATTCTCTCCGTGCCAGAAGGCACATAAGGCTTGGACATCATTTCTCCACTGGTTTCGATCTGTAGCTGCGCTGCGTGCTGTGCTCCAAGAGCTCCATCCAGCAGCATTCCGCTCCACCTCCACCATTCTTCGCCAGGTTGTCTTTGGGCGGCCTCTCTTCCTTCTTCCCTCTGGTGTCCATCCGAGGGCCACAGCACAGTCATTCTTCTGATCTTTTCTTAGGACATGGCCAATCCAATTCCATCTCTTTCTTCTTATTTCTGTACTTATCTTCCCTGCCCCTGCCATCTGAAGGGTTGCCTTGTTGGAGATGTGCTGTTGCCATCTAATCTTAAGAATCTTCCGGAGGCATTTGGTTTGGAAGGTGTCCAGTTTTTCTTCTTCTCCTTTTGTGAGCTTCCAGGTTTCACATCCATACAGAAGTACTGAGAGTACCAAGCTCTTGAAGAGGGAGGTTTTGGTTTTGCTGCCGATGTCTCCAGCTTTCCAGATGTTAGACAGGCGTTTGAACTGGGTGTTCGCCAAGGCTATCCTTCTTTTGACATCTGCTGTTCCTCCTCCATCCTTTGTCACGTTGGCCCCTAGATAGGTGAAGCTGTCCACCTCTTCGACATCGTTCCCCCTGACTTTCAGCTTCTCCTTGCTCTTGCTGTTGGCTTTTATCGCTTTGCATTTCTTGTCGTTCATCCTCAGGCCTACTTTAGCAGCATTGTCCTCGAGCTTGGCTGTTTTCTGCTGTAGATGGTTCATGGCCGATGATAAAAGGGCTAGGTCATCTGCAAAGTCGAGGTCTTCTAGCATTGTAGTGAAATTCCACCTGATCCCTGTTCTTTCGCCCTCTGTCGTCTTCTTCATGACCCAGTCAATCACCAACAGGAAAAGGAATCCAGACATGCAGCACCCCTGTTTCACTCCAGTAATCACCGGAAACCAGTCTGTTGTTTCATTTTCATCTATGACAGCGCACTGAAAGTCCTCATAAAGGGACTTAACCATCCTGATCAATTTCCCAGGGATTCCATACTGGCGCATGATGATCCAAAGACTGTTTCTGTGTATGGAGTCGAAGGCCTTTTCAAAATCTACAAAGTGGATGTACATTGTTGCATTCCATTCGTTGACTTGTTCTAAGATGTTCCTGATGATGAATATCTGTTCTGTGGTTCTTCTCCCTTTCCTAAAGCCGGCTTGTTCCTTTCTTAGTGATGGATCCACTCCTGCTTGTATCCTGCTGACCAGGATCCTGCTCAGCACCTTGCTGGCCAGTGGCAGTAGTGTGACTCCTCTCCAGTTTCCACAGTCTTGGAGATTGCCTTTCTTTGGTATCTTGCAGATGAGTCCTTTTGTCCATTGCGTGGGAACAGTTTCTTTCTCCCATATGAGGTCAAATATTCTTTTCAGTTCTTTGCTGGTATTCTCTGGGTCCGCTTTCAGCATCTCTGCTGTAACTTGGTCTATTCCCGGTGCTTTTCCATTGTTGAGGGTGCATAGTGCATTTCTTATCTCTTGCAGTGTAGGGGTTTCTATTGAAATATCTAGTTCTTCTCTCTCCTCGTCGTCTTCTTGTGGTGGGTCATCTGGTGTATCCCTGTTGAGTACCTCCTGAAAGTGTTCCTTCCACCTTTCTAGTCTGGCCTCCTTACTCTTCAGCAGGTCTCCATTCTTGTTCTTCACTGCTGCCGCTTGTCTTGTACCTTGTCCTGTCAGCTGTTTCACTATGTTGTATACTTCTTTCTGTTGTCCATTCTCCGCCGCAGCCTGTGCTCTCTGTGCTTTCTCTGCTATCCATTTTCTCTTGTCTTCTCTTGCGCTCCTTTTCACTTCCTTGTCCTTTTCTTTGTACCTTTCCTTCATCCTGCTCCGAATCCTTTCTGACCGGATGCTATTTATCTTGGTCTTGATTTCCTTCCTCTCGTCTATCATCTTCCATGTGTTGTCACTGATCCATGGTTTGCTTTTTCCTTTTCTGAATCCAAGTACTTCCTCTGCAGCATTGACATAAGCACTGCTCTGCTGCTCCCATATCGTCTCTATGTCTTCACTCTGTCCTGTTTTCCTCCAGCTTGTTCTTCACTGCCTCACAGTATCTTTTCTTTGCTTCTTCGTCCTTCAGTCTATCCACGTTTATCTTTGGTTTCACCCTGTTCTTGTTCTTGTGTGTGCTGAGCCGTAGTTTGAAGCTGGTCCTCACCAGGTAGTGGTCGCTGTTGGCATCTGCTCCCCTCTGTACTCTCGAGTCTATTACAGATGATCTCCATTGTCCACTAATCAGCAGGTGATCTATCTGGTTCCTACTCATCCCGTCAGGTGAGACCCATGTGGCTTTGTGTATGTCCTTGTGTGGAAACAGTGTACCTGTTATGACGAGGCCATTCATCTGACTGAACTCACACAGCCTCTCTCCATTGTCGTTCTGCTCTCCAAGGCCATGCACCCCCATCGTCCTTTCATATCCAGTGTTGTCGCTTCCTACTTTGGCATTGAAGTCACCCATGATGATGATGATGTCGTTTTTGTTGCATCCATCTACCGTTTCTTGCAGTTCTTGATAAAACTGTTCCTTTTCCGTGGCTTCCTTTCCGTTGTGGGGGGCATATACTTGTATGACTGTTGCTCTCCTGAATCTTGAATAGAATCTGGCAGTTAATATCCTTTGGTTGACAGGCGTCCACTCCATTAGTGACTTTGCTGCTGCTTGGCTGATCATGAGCGCAACCCCTCTCTCATGTATTTCATCCTCCCCGCTGTAGATTACAGTCTGCCCTGATGCTAGTTTTACTTTGCCAGCTCCCGTCCATCTACTTTCGCTAATCCCTAATATATCTAGTTTTATAGTCCTCCATTTCTCTTGCAATTTGAGCTGCTGTTCCTATGCTATACATTGTTCTGACATTCCAGTGTCCGATGTTAAGTTTAGTGGTGGGGCTTGCGAAGGACCTCGTCGGACGCTGGGCTTCCCGGAGGCTTTCACCCATCGTCGTCATGTTGCCAGAGTTGGCGATCCCTGCTCCCCCCTGGTTTCTTTGTAAATTTATGTCCATAGTTTCTGTAACTTGGTTTTTTTTACGGGAGGAGGTAGTTGGCCTTCTGCCCAACCCCCAGACTTGGAGGACCAGGGTTTTTTTTTGTCAGGGTGTCCTTCCCTTACACTGCTTTGGTTCACGTGTGCAATCCCCCATCCACCACCCGGGGGCCGCGCCCCAACGCCGTGCAGTCCCAGCGCGAGGGATATAAAACATTAAATGATATAAAATATCAAATGATATGACAAAAATTGGAAGGAAGGTGGCAGGATGGTTATGACGTTCGCCTGCCAGCAAGTAAATCGTGAGTTTCTGGGTTCGTACCCAGCCTCGCCCTTTCTTCCCAGTTTGACGAAAAAATCGAACTGAATGTCAAAGTCATTCGGATGAGACTATTAACCAGGTACGGTGTGCGAACGCACGCAGACCATCTTGCGAACACGTTAAAACCCGTTTCGCCTTTTGGAAGAGCAGGCCATCGTTTGCCGGTAGGAGCGGATGACAAAATTATAATTAAAAAAGCATGCACACAGGTGTTGTGTTTAGACACCATCCCTAAGGGGAAAAAAATTGGGTAGGCGCTGCACTTGTGAAGATGCGCTCTCCTCGAGGAGAGCAGACCGAATTTCACGCAGAGAAATCTGCTGTGACATAAAGTGGTATAAAATAAGAATAAATAGAATAAATAAAATCAAATGATATTTGACTTCTACTTTGTACAATCCGTCTATTTTCTTTGTTCTCAAGACATACTCTGCATACGTGCTTTTTGTGCTTCAGATACTGTTAAAAAGTTAGAAACACTGAAGATGAGATATTCATAACTTTCATACACTACAATAAAGCTTATGACGGTATTAAACACCGCCATATATTTATCCAAGTGTTAAAAAATGGTTTTCTAAAACACTTCGTCTTATTCAAAAAAGTTTATATTCAGATCAGAAAGGAACCATTGTTGGAATAGCGATAGCACACACACACACACACACACACACACACACACACACACACACACACACACACACACACACACACACACACACACAAACACACACACACACGCACGCACACACACACACACACACACACACACACACACACACACACACACACACACACACCACACACACACACACACACACACACACACACAAATAAACACTCACACAAACACATAAGTATATATCTACATACATACATACATACATACATACATACATACATACAGACAGACAGACAGACAGACAGACAGACAGACAGACAGACAGACAGGCAAAAAGACATACATATATATATATATATATATATATATATATATATATATATATATATATATATATATATATATATATATATACATTTATATCCACACACACTTGACATGAAATAGGGTAGTAAATCAATGTAACCTTTATCATTAAAAAAAGAACAGAAATGGTGACAGCGGAAAAACAATAAACTCTAGTTAGGGCACACAGTGTTGAGATGACATAAATATAAAGACACATACAGACATGCGTCCCTGTGTATGAACACATGTATATTCGTGCGCACACACAATGTACCGCTTAGGTATTAAAGGAAACTGTTTTACAATAATCCAAAGTATGTATAATAATGCAACAGTGTGTACCAGAAATAGTTGTGGTTTCTCCTCTGAAACATCAGTTCAAAAAGGTGTACTACAAGGAAATGTACTTAGTTCTACTTTATTTAACGTATTTGTAAATGATCTTGCAAGTTATATTGATGATATGGACTCACCATCTATAGATGATAATAAAACCAATGTTATTTCTTGCCTGTTATACGCTGATGACCTTGCAATCCTATCTACTACAAAGGCAGGATTACAAAAGAAGCTAAATAACCTTACTGTGTACTGTGAAAACTGGGGACTACATTTCAACACGGAAAAAACCAAAGTTGTAATATTCACTCATTCTGACCCAAAAGTACCTATTCACTTCAAACTAGGTAGTCATATAATCCAAACTATTGATCAGTTCAAATACTTGGGTGTAGTATTCCACAAATCAGGAACTTTTCACTTTGCCCAAGACCACTTAGCTTAAGAGGCAAATAAAGCAGTGCATTCACCAAGACGAGTCATCAGAGGACAGAATATTCGTTACGATACTATAATGCAGCTTTTTGATTCATTGATTATGCCTATAGCAACATATGGAGCTGAAATTTGGTTTCCATGGGTTGAAAATAAGAAACTTATCTCAGTTAACTCAGACATATCCTCTTTCTTTGGAAACTGTCTTTCTTCTAAATATCCACATAAAAAAACACATATGAGATTTTGTAAGCTTATTTTGGGTCTACATTCTAAATCAATTAATCTACCAACGGTTTCAGAATTAGGAAGATATCCAGTGGGGATTCATGTTGCATATCGAGTGATTGGTTACTGGACTCGTATCTTACATGTAAATCATAATACTTACACAAAAAGAGTGTACATACAATGTTATGTTGAACCAAGATGACACTTCTAAAGCTCATTGGATACTGTTTGTTAAAAACTTTCTTGATAACTTAGGGCTAGGACACGTTTGGAACAATCAGTCAACACTTAGTAAAAACAGGCTGAAATTTGCATTTCGCCAAAAATTAGAAGAGAGATATGTCAAGTTCTGGAAACAACAAAAAACAAAAACAACTAGACTCGAATTTTACAATAAAATTAAAAAGACTGATTATCACCTAAAACCTTACCTTGTTGCAGATATGGACCCATCCCACAAACAAGCTCTTTGCAGACTCAGAGTCAGTGCCCACGATTTGAACATTGAGCGTGGTCGATATACAGGCACCCCAAGAGAAGAAAGATTGTGTAATGTGTGTGGAGTTGTAGAAGATGAGTTTCATTTTTTGGATGCGTGTATGTTGTTTCAGGGTCTACAAAGTAATCTACTTAAAGAGGTGCAACAGTCCAGCCACGTATTGGTAGGAGCAACCCAACAGATATGTTTGAATAATTTGGTTCCAAGTGATTTTGTACAGCTTGACGACCTTCAAGGGCCCTTTGCAAAGTATGTTTTTGATTGCATGAATCTTCGTTGACTTTTTCTAACCAATTTGTTCACTTGTGTCTATAAGCTTTGTATGCTTCCATGGCAATAAACGATGTTCTGTTCTGTTCTGTTCTATTCTGTTCATTCACTCACAAGCCCCTGTCCCTCCTCCATTCTGTCTCTCTCTGTGTCTGTCTGTCTGTCTGTCTGTCTGTCTGTCTGTCTGTCTGTCTGTCTGTCTCTCTCTCTCTCTCTCTCCTCTCTCTCTCTCTCTCTCTCTCTCTCTCTCTCTCTCTCTCTCTCTCTCTCTCCTCTCTCCTCTCTCTCTCTCTCACACACACACACACACACACACACACACACACACACACACACACTAACCCTAACTATTTACAACTTCCACAAGATCACCGTCATAAAACCATTTTTCATATTTTGTTAGGTGTCCACCTTTTCTAAAAACCATAACTTTAGTCTTCTCTTTATTAAATCTAAGCTTTAGTTTATCACAACAAGTCTTTAAATGGTTTAATTGAGTCTGCAGTCCTCTTGGAGTGGTTGATAACAAAACAACGTCATCGGCAAATAATAGAATAAACAATTCTGTCACAGTTGGGAGAAGCTGAAAACCATGAACACCAACTTCATTAATATGCTGAGCTAAATTATTTATAAACAGTGAAAAAAGGGTAGGACTAAGAAAGCCTTGGCGAACTCCTGTAGGACAATGGAAAAAGTCGGTATATTCGTTATTAATTCTGACACAGGATAGAAGTGAGCTATACATAGCTTTGAGGGAGCAAAAGAACTTCCCTCTGACCCCTTCATTAATAAGAGCTTCAAGTAATTTTTGGTGATGTACAGAGTCAAACGCTTTTTTAATATCAATAAATGCTACATACAGTTTTCTTTTCCCGCTATTAAGACACTTCTGTATAACAGAATACAATGTAAAGATATGGTCAACCGTGGAACGGCATCTCCTAAAACCAGCCTGGTTTTCCACAATGCTATGCGTGTCTTCCAACTACAAGTACAGTCGTGTGTTGAGAATTGATGTATAACATTTACATAATATGCTAATTAATGAAACACCTCTATAATTGTCTGGGTTGTCTGCATTGCCCTTCTTGAAGATAGGAACTACAATTGCTTTTGCCCATTCTTTAGGATAAATACCTTGACTGAATATATGATTAAAGAATTTTTCCAAAAAAAATATCACAATTCCATTACCAGCCTTTAACATCTCTGCTGTAACACCATCTATTCCTGGGGCTTTGCCACATTTCAGTTTTTTTAATGCACGTTCAATTTCTTCTTTTAGTATGGGCATATTCAGTACATGATCTTTGTTCTCTTCCAAACTACTATCTAAATCAGTGTTATCTATGGGCTGTATTTTTCCAGTATTGTGCACGTTCATGAAGTGTTTATGCCACTCTTCAAGTTTTATTATATCACTGATGCCAATACTTTCGCTCCCTCCAATCTTTTTTAGTTCTTTCCAAAATGATGCTGAATCGTTGCTTTTCTTTGTCAACAACTCAGCAAGATCTCTCCTGAACCATTTCTTCTTTTGTTTTAGCAACAGTTGATACTGCTTTTTCCCTTCTAAATACATTTTCCTGTCAAAATCCTTCCCCGTTTTTCTAAATGTTCTTAACTGATTCTTTGTTAGTTGTTTTGCTCTGCGACACTCAGCATCAAACCAAGGTAATCGCCTGTGCTTCTTACCAAGATTACATGTACACTGCTTAACCATGCACTTACTTGCCGTTAGTAAGCCATCAACAAATAACTCAAGGGCCTTGTCTACATTATTGTTAGTGTATGAAATAGCCTCTTCTATCTTAATTCTGATAGCATTTTCATTAATAGCCTTTTTGAAATCCCCCTCCTTTTCTTTTTCCCAAACGGTTTTCTCCCTCACATACGATTTTCTTTCTTCCTTGTCAGCAGTACCAACATTGTCCTCACTGTTCTGTTGTATACAGAGCTTAACAATTAGTTCTACTGGTAAGCAGTCCGAGTCTATTGCATCTAGCACTTTCAAATGTTCTATCTCTACACAGGAAAACAAATCACAAGAGACAATAAAATAATCAACAACACTAGCGCCTGAGCTACCAATATAGGTGCAACTGCCATCATAACCATAATCAGACATACCATTCAAAATTGCACAATCAGTCACATTACAAAACTCCAAAAGTTGTTTACCAAATAAATTAACATCTTTGTCATGCAATTTTCTAGAGAGAAAATAATAATTTGTGTTATGTACATCAAAAGGCTGAATGTCATCAGAACCCAAGTCATCATAATTTTTGGAAGCAGTTCGCGCATTAAAGTCACCACACACCATCAGATAGAAATCATCAAGTGTTTCATAAAGGTCTATAACACATTTATCTATTAATTCCAATCCATAACCATTGTCTGTTTTGCTCCAAAATGATGAGTGGTATGGTGGAATGTATGCAGATATGTAAATAACATCTTTCTTTGTGTTCAACAGCTCTTTACTAACTTTCAATATAACAACATTTTCAATTTCGGTATGAATTCTTTTTACATACTCAGAGTAACATTTCCTCACGAGAACCACTACACCTCCAGAGTGTCTGCCGTGTTTAGTAAGCTTTGTAGCTTTAGAAATATAACTGTTAAACTTTGAAAATGATGTTGTCTCTAGATTACCAGAAAGAAACGTTTCTGTTAAGGAAACAAAATCATATTGTGTGACAAAATCAACAAAATCTGGGTCTTCTAACTTAGTAATTAACCCACACACATTGTAGCATAAAAATGTTACTTCACTATATTTACTTTTACTTTTATCTGAGGTATGTTCTAGTTCATTATGGTTTAGAAGCATATTTACGTCATGTTTTGCCTTACTATTGTATGATGCCCAGCCGAACCCCTATTCATTCTCCCTCCCAGGTGAAGGGGTCCCAGAGTTATTTCCCTGTTTCTCACTGTACACTGTCAGCTACTACCTTGTCTTGGCCCCGCCTAAAAGCATCAGCGATGCTGCTTTGGCTTAGTGTTCTTTTCTGCTTGCTGCCAGAGCGAAGTGTCCTTGTTGTTGGTCGTGATTCGCTTCTTGCCTGCACTTTCCTTCCTGTCTTGCGCATAGAACGTGACCTGGCAGGCTGGGGAATTTGGACTCCCAGCGACTGCTCCCTTTGGCTGGCCCTGAACATTCGCCTTCCCCTCCTGTTGTACCTCTGTGGAAGAGGCTTCTGATGCTGGTTCCCCCATCCCTTTTTCAGTCCGTTGTGTGTCCATGTCCTTGTCAGCTATTAGATCCAAGTCACCTTGCATGCTGTTAACCTTGCATTGTTTTAAAGTCATGTTCATAATACCTTTGTCTTGTTCAGCATATAGTTCTCTATCAGTAGTTACTTTGCAGTAGTGTTTGCCATTTTGTTGACATGATTTCATTTCCCTTATGTCTGTTTGTTTGTCCTCAGTCTGCCCAAATCTACTGTTTTCTGTATCCCTTGTGTCTGTGTCAGTATCATTGTCCACGTCATTATTTGTCGCACACTCAGCAGAATGTGTAATTGCTGGCAGCAGCAGCAGTTCACTGGACTGTGTCTCTGTAGAGTGTGCAGAGCTTGCTGACTGTGTCCTCCTGCCCCCTGTCCCCCTGTCCTGCTGGTTGTTGATGTACTCCCCCTGTCTGGAGGCCTGCCGTCTGTGTGGTTTGGGCATCGCGCGGACTGCCTGGCTGTATGTCTGGTGTCCTGGAGCTACTGGCAGTATGTTAACAGCGTGCTGGTAGCCAGTTGTGAAGCTTCTACTGCTGCTCGTTTGTCTTCTTTAGGACGGGGTCACCACTGGGCACTTGCTGACAGATAGGATTGCCATTTGACCCTCTCGAATCCAGTTTCCAGTCCCTAAAACCGTGACGTTGATCTCCCTGTGCTTCCTTACGTTGTTTTCTCTCTGTCCATTCTCCCGATATTCTGCCATATGGAAGTTGAGTATCATGGGATGAGCCATTTTGATCATGATGGTAGTTTCGGATTCTCCTGGGTTGTGCAGTCTCAAAGTGGTCTTCATGGGATCAGCTGTCTGTTCTCTCCTGAAATGGTACCTTGAAACATAGCTGTCCACCTCTTCCCTCTGACTTTTGTGACTGCCGTGGTTTCTGCCATGGCTACGATTTCCGTATGCCCCTTCTGTGACGTCCTGTAATAATTGTTCTTCATCCTTGAAGGTTCAGGCAGTCTTCATCATAGCTGTCTTCTGAATCTCGCCGATCTGGAAATCGTGTTCTGGGCTGATATCTGTCCTTATCTATGACCTGTAATCTTCCATGTCTGTAAAACGCAGTTTTTCCCTGCTGCTTGTAGAAGTCCAATAGTTGCCTCTGCCTTGTTGTTAAACCAGAAGTCACTCTGATATTCTCACTTTTAAGTTAGTCTCGCAGTTCTCTGTCCCTCAATATTTCCATTTTGTCCCCCCACCTCTGAAACTGTACAATTAGTGGGCGGGCTTCTTCATCACTTTGTCTTCTCCCTCCCACACGGAATGCCCTCCTTATATCCCAGTGAGTCCACGTACGTCTGGAATGTACTGACAAAATGTCTAGAATTTGATCCTCGCTTGTTGTTCCGTATCTTCCTGATGGTTCATGGATTCCAAAGAATTGCAGGTTGAAAGTTTTCGTTTCTGTTTCTGTCTGTTCAGCTACCTGCTCCAGCGTATCCAGTCTCTGTAGTATTGAACTGCAGTCTTCTTGCAGATTTCTGATGTCTTCAGCCCCTTCACTTGCAAACTGTTTCACCTTGTTGACATCATAGACCATCTGGCGGAGTGTGCTGTCTAGATTGTCAAACTTGTTATTCAGAGTTGCGTTGATAGCTGCTGTGTGAGATTGCAAGCAATGTAGCATCTGTCCTAAACGCCAGTCCATGACTTGAAATACAGTATTATACTGTGCCTCAGGTCCAGTTGTCGACATAATGGCAATATATTACAACTAATATGTAAATACTTTGGGTAAGAAAGGGGAAATCTTCCCAGAGAGAGAGAGAAGAGAGAGAGAGAGAGAGAGAGAGAGAGAGAGAGAGAGAGAGAGAGAGAGAGAGAGAGAGAGAGAGAGAGAGAGAGAGAGAGAGAGAGAGAGAGAGAGAGAAGTGGACTGGCTCAGTGATACAGTGTAAAAACTGTCGCTTGGACATTTTGCAAAAATGTCACAGAGAGATTCAAGAACCAACTTCCTGCCATCAGGAAGCGTTGTCAAAGTACGGGTAGGTCACTGACAGACAAAAGACATCAGTGGAAAAAGCATAATGTAAACTTCATTAACTTTGTTGGGGATGGGTGGGAGTGAGGAGAGGGGACAAAGAATAAGAAAAAAGGAAAGAAACACGAAAAGGTAAAGAAGAGGGGAAAGATGACTTTTAGAACAGTCTGCACAAATCCTAGTGAAAGTGAGCATAGTCTCTTTGAAAAAAGCAGGGTGGGCGTTTGCTAGGTAGTTACCCCTGTAAATAACTTTTTGGCCCAAAGTGGGGGGTGGGCGTTTGCTAGATGGTGGGCTTATGCTAGGGATTTTAGGTAGGCCTATATGATTTTTTAGATGGATGGCTTGATGAAGAAAAGCAATTGCACTGCTTATTCAATGTATCATCTGTAAATGAAAGTTTGACTTTGATTTGACATACACGCATGCATGCACGTACGCACACAATCAATCAATCAACAAATCAATCAGTCAATCAATCAATCAGTCAGCCATACACAAACGACAACAAAAAAATAAAGAAACACATAAGATAAATTCAATCCCACGTAAATCTGAAATGACTTCTTTAAGAAATAAAAGGAACTAAAAAAAAATTTCAACAGAAAATCCTTGAATGACCTGAGAAGTCATACCTACTTCGAATTATGAACCCATTTTAAAAAGCCAACAGACTATTAGAGATTTGCCAGCAGTTCAAATAAAGAATTACTTTTTTTTTCGTTCCTGGGATAGAGATCGAGGTTTCTGCCTAAGCAACTTTTTTGCCCACCGTTATGGTGACTGCATTCCGACTTCGCAGAAGGTCATTTTTTCTAATATAGCAAGTAAGATCATATCATATGAGTGGTATAGTAAGATCAATTTCAACAATCTAAAAGAATGTAGTAAAACAAAGCATATTACCCTGCCAAATTCAATTCAGGAAAGCCAGTCTTGAATCCCTAATCATTATTCTTACTCTACAGCATTCATTCACCTCACTGGCAGTCTTTTGTACAACAGAGATGAAAATATCTCAACTGTTCTAGTTTTGAAAAAGCCTTCAATGTCATACAATCATTCTCTGATTTTGCTTGAATTAGAGTTGTATTGCTTGAATAAGAAGTGTGTCCTTTTTCTGAGTGATTCAAGTCAATTAGTAAGAGGTCACAATCAAACATCACATTTTATATCAGTTAAATATAGCGTTCCTAAAGGATCCACACTTGTACCACACTCATTTTCAATCTATAAGAAGGGTATACTCATTTTTATCCTCTACTTATGTGAAATGTTTGCAGATGAAGCATCTCTACACTCCATTTTGTCAGAGTAGGGATCAGAATCAAGATTTCTTATTGTTGTTAAGTCAAAAACAAAGATTATTTGATACAAAACATCAGCATTTACAGTCAACTTTAACACTCAGTGTAGATTTAGAAAATTAGGAAATTTGTCCCTGTCCTTGTAAATGATTATTTGATCATTTCTAACACGCTGTCCTCATCTTTGAAAAACTTACTTATATGGTCATTGATTTTTGTAGCTTCTTTTGTTTAATTCTAACATAAAGTTATTTCTCAAATCATCTTATGATATGAAACATCAAACTATATAAAACATCAAATGATATAAAACATCAAATGATATAAAATATCAAATGATATAAAATATCAAATGATATAAAATATCAAATGATATTTAAAAAAAAGTCAAACGATATTAAATTTTGTCTTCTATTTTGTGCAATCCGTCTCTTTTCTTTGCTCTCAAGGTATATTCTGCACACGTGCTTTTTGTGCTTTAGATACTGTAAAAGAAAGTTAGAAACACTGAAGATGAGGTATTCATAACTTTCACACACCATAATAAGGATTTTGACCGTGTTAAACGTCGCCATTTGTTTATCCAAGTGTTAGAAATGGGTTTTCTAAAGCATCTGGTCTAATTAAAAAAGTTTGTATTCAGATCAGAAAGGAACCA
>JASPKP010001216.1:20000-31002 GCA_030674155.1 Stramonita haemastoma
AGCAGACTCCCCGTCTCCACGCCACTGGAATGATCCATTAGAAAGGTTATGACCGATACGAATGGTTCCAGTATCGTCGCAGGAGCCACCAGAACGTTTTCATATACAGCCCCGAGCCACCCTGGGACTCCAGCTCCCCGATTTTTCCTCAGGAATGGTGTCTAAACATGACACCTGTGTGCATGCTGTTTTTTTAATAATATAATTTTGTCATCGCTCCTACGGCACACGATGACCTGCTCTTCCGATAGGCGGTAAGGGTTTTTAACGTGTGCGCAAGATGTTCTGCTTGTGTTCGCACACGGGGCCTCGGTTTATAGTCTCATCCGAATGAATCTTATCCCGAGTCTCATCCCACGTCTCATCCGAATACAGACTGAACACGAGTATGTATGTTCGTGCGCACACACATTCACTCACAAGCCCCCTTTGAAGCAGGCTTGCCAAGCATATGGCCGATCCATCCCCATTTCCTTTTCTTGATCTCTGTCTCGACTGGAGCGTGTCTGGTCCTTTCCCACAGTTCTTTGTTTAAGATGACTTCTGGCCACCTGATACTGAGGATGTTCCTCAGACATCTGTTGGTGAATGTATGGAGTTTTTGGGTGTTGGTCTTTGTTACCTGCCAGGTTTCTGAGCCGTACAGTAGGACTGACTTGACATTGGTGTTGAATATCCGGATCTTGTTGTGGAGTGAGAGGGCTGTTGATCTCCAGATTGGGCGAAGGGTGTTGAAGGCATGACAGGCTTTATTTATTTGGCACTTGATGTCTTCATCAGTCCCCCATCTTTACTGATGACACTGCTCAGGTAGGTGAACTTGTCGACTTCCTTGATGTTTTCTTGGTGTAGTCCCACTGGGTCTTGTTTCTTGTTGTTCACCCTCATGACCCCCGTCTTCCTGATGTTGATTTGGAGGCCTATCTTTTCTGCTTCTTCCGCAACATGACATAGCTTCTCTTTTGCATTTTGATGCCTGTGGGAGAGAAGGATGATGTCATCTGCGAAGTCTAGGTCTTCCGTCTGCTTTGTGAAGGTCCACTGTATGCCATTTCTCCTGCCTGCTGTGGCCTGTCGCATTATCCAGTCAACCACCAACAGGAAGATGGTTGGCGACAACAGATAGCCCTGACGAACGCGGGTTGTATGGAGAAGGGTTCCGTCAATTTCCGGTTATGGATGACTTGACAGGTGGCATCTTCATATAGCTGTTGGATGATGGTAACGAACTTTGGTGGGAAGCCATAGTGATGCAACAGTTTCCAGATGCCATCTCTGTCGACACTGTCAAATGTCTTCTGAAAGTCGACAAAGACTAAATACCAGGGGGTCTGCCACTCCAGGGACTGCGCGATGTTGATGCACATTGTGGCGACCTGATCTGTGCATGATCTGTCTTGTTGGAAGCCTGTCTGTTCATCCCTGAGTGTCTTGTCTAGTGCCGTCTTCTGTCTTTCTAAGATTATTCTTGTCAGTACTTTCCCTGGTATAAACAGCAGCAAAATTCCTCTCCAGTTGTTACAGGATGACAGGTCTCCTTTCTTTGGCAGTTTCACAAGGTAGCATTTCTTCCAGTCTTCTGGCACACTCTCTTGCTTCCAGATCTTGTGTAGGAGAGGATGCATCATGTCAGTTGAAGTCCGGATGTCTGCCTTCAGTGCTTTAGGGGGTATACCGTCAGGATCTGCTGCTTTACCTGACTTGAGAGACTTTATGGCTTTGGTGATCTCATTTTTGGTGGAAGGGGTGGGAGGAGGGGGGCTGATGTTGATGCCAAGGATTTCAGTAGGTGGTGGGATATCTGGCGGGACAGATGTTGCTGGTCTGTTGAGTGTTTCCTTGAAGTGCTCTGCCCATCTTGCTCTCTGGTCCTCTTCACCTGGAATGGTATTGCTGTTTTTGTCTTTGATGGGGCAACTTGGTTTACTGTTTTTTCCAGAGAGGGTCTTTGTGATCTCATATAGTCTCTTCATGTTTCTTTGGCCTGCTGCAGTTTCTGCTTCCTGAGTCAGCTCCTCGATGGAGTTTCTCTTGTCCTTTCTTGCACCTCTTTTTACTGCACGGTTTTTGTCCCAGTAGCGTGCTTGCAATGTTTGCTTCTCTTCCTGTTCTTGTGTTCTGTTGATCTGGTCTTTCAGCTGTTTTCTCTCGGTGATCAGTGCCCATGTCTCTGTTGTCAGCCATTTCTTGTGTTTCCTTGTATTCTTTCTAAGGACTGTTTGGCATGTTGTCTTCCAGGTCTCTTGCAGACTGTGCCACTGTTTGTCGATCGTTTCCTCTGGCATCTGGGAAAGCATGCTGAATTTGTTTCTCAATTCAAGCTTAAAGTCTTCTGTTTTCACTCTTTTATGGCTATTACAAGATGGTGGTCTGATGCTGCATCTGCTCCGCGCTTCACTCTGACATCATGGAGGCTCCTTCTCCACTTTTGCCCGATGGTGATGTGGTTGATCTGGTTTTCAGTTCTGCCATCTGGGGAAGTCTATGTGGTCCTGTGGACTTTTTTGTGGGGAAAAATGGTGCCTCCAATGACCAGGTCATTGAAGGTGCAGAACTCTGCTAGGAGTTCACCATTTTCATTCTGGTCTCTGATGCCATGGTTTCCCATGCTCAGTTCTCTGTTGGTGTTGTCTGATCCCACTTTTGCATTCAGGTCTCCCATTAGGATCTTCAAGTCCCTCTTTGGTGTTTTGTCCACTATGGCTTGGACTTGCTGGTAGAAGTTCTCTTTTTCTTCTAACTCAGCAGCATTTGTTGGAGCATAGCATCAGAGGATGGTAACTTTCCTGCCCTTTGAGTTGAATTAGGCAGTGAGGATCCGTGGTGACACTGGTTCCCAGGATAATAGTGCTCACATTGCGTCAGGTTTCATCAGCAGCACTACTCCGTGTGTGCGGGGCTGGCCTTCCTCCTGTCCAGAGTAGATTATGGTATCTCCACTTGCTAGTCTCAACCATCCGGTTCCATTCCATATAGTCTGGCACAGGCCAAGGATCTTCAGGTTGTACCTATGCATTTCTCTACATACCTGTACTGTTTTTCCAGTCTCATATAGGGTTCTGATGTTCCAGGTCCCTATCCTGGTTGTTGACTTGGTTGTTAGAAGAGTTGTCGGCACACTGGCTTCCCAAAGTCTTTCACCAACTTGCGTCATGGACTCTACCAGAGAGGACTCTTCCCTAACCAGGTCGTTGTTCGGACAAACTGTTGTGGTTTCTGTAAAATACTATTTTTTAAGTGAATGGGTTGTTAACCCAAAGCACAACCCCCAACCTAGAGGACCAGGGTGCAACTTTAGTCTGGCTCCTACCCCACAGACCTGTTGAGCATGGTTGAACCTGCCAGATGCCAAAGCCCCCGCCCACAGAGCTCTGGGGATCAAACGCAGCACGCAAGCCATCCAACCACATCAAGGTAGCACACCATCAAGACAGGTTTTTATCTATAGATATATTTTAATTTTGAGGCTGTTGAATCATGTTATTTAAACAATATTTGTGATATGTTATTTTTTTCTTTAAAAAAATTTCCAAGATAGATGGCTTGATGAAAAAAGCAAACCAATGGTATTCAATGTACCATCTGGAAATAAAAATTTGACTTGACTTGACTCACACACACACAGAGATAATGATAACAATAACAATAATTTTAGTGCTGTAAGGTGGTAGGCTCATACAGCAACAAAATGTTGCAGCCTAACACCATTCCATGGCATGGAAACCATGGCATTGACTCGAAATGTACAGCCAAACACGAAACTCTTTACTGTCCAGATATGTTACCACATTCAGAGCCTTTCTTTCTTTCCTCCAGTCTTTGTCACACACTGTTAGGCCTAGGCCTTGGCCAAGGCTAGCCAAGAGAGCATTGTAGTAAGTCTCTATGTGTCACTAAATCCCTTGACCTTGAAGCATGCAATAGGGTCTCCGTGTGTAGTGTGTTCTGGATTCCTTCCCATTCCTAAACTGGCAACTTTGACACGTTCCTCTTTTAACATGTTTTTCTCTTGCTGTTTGACAAACCAGTACACACATACTGACTCAGTGTCTGGTTGGTATGCTACTGGATCACAATGTCTTCTGACTCACACATCACAATATCTTCACCAAATGAACAATGAAGGACAGATTTTCTGAAGTGTGTATTTCTTTGGCTGTCTCTCAGCCTTTTCTGTATGGGTCTATCAGTTAGAGTAGCCACCTACTGTTTGACATCTCCTGTGTCGAATGCACCAACAATATTATCATAGTTCACCTCAGGCTGCAAAATACACATATCAGCACAGTCACTACAATCAGACATGGAGGGGGGTTCTAAATCAACAGATGAAGGCAACTTAACTGATGTTTTCATGTTGGTGTCCTGTGTGTGTGCTATTGGTAGGTCTACTCCATGCATATATGCACATGCTGCATTCCCCTGTTCTACACCACTGTCAGGCAGACTCGAGGCGCTGAAGACACAGTCACTTTCACACACAACACTTGCCTGCTTCTCTTCATGCTTTCTGGAGTGCTCCTGGTCACAGCGAATTTGAGAAAAGGATTTTTTCCAGTAGTACTGTACTTGCATGCTGCATTCACTGTTGGATCCACCATGTTGGTTGTCACTGCTATGTCCACTGGTTTCAGTCACAAGACAATAACCACACTGTCCCTCTCTCCTGCCACTTTCCAGCTGGAGACTGCATTGTCAGTCAGCAGGGTGTCTAAGGTCCTCTCCACAGCCACTGGAAGTCCAGTAACTGGCATGTTTAGACTGAATTACAAGTTTTACTGCTGCTCACAGAAAATGTAGCCCTGTCCATTGGTCCTGACTGACCAGAGAGAGAGAGAGAGAGAGAGAGAGAAGAGAGAGAGAGAGAGAGAGAGAGAGAGAGAGAGAGAGAGAGAGAGAGAGAGAGAGAGAGAGAGAGAGAGAGAGAGTATTTTATTAATACATAAGAAAAAGACTGAAAGAAAAAAATGATAATTCCTTATAATTATAACAAAAGACATTGAATCTGAGTCAAACTTATCTGAAAACCCATAGTACAAATAAACACTTTAGGATATAAAGGTATAAAATTAATTCTCTCGAATGCAGATCAAGGCCTTGATACTTTTAACAGTCAATGCACATCCAAGATAATCAAAGATTTCAAAACTAACGAGCATAAACACAACCCCTTGCTAATATTTCCAAGACCCAGAAATAACCTGTACAAATGGAGCTTTTAGTATTTAGGCAGTGATTATGGAGTAATGTTGTCAAATGTTTGAATGTTATCAATAGCAAAACACATCTAAAAATATTTTTCAGATAAAAAAAATGTGTTTAGATTAGGACTTGTAATTTGTACATTTATTTCTGCTGTACGCATTATCCTTTTCTGTTTTACTTGAACATCTTTATGATCGAGTTTATTGTTGAAGCTGAATTCCGACTTCAGATGTATACTGGGTGTGTTCATGTTTCTGTAACCCACTGAGCCTTGAGAGGATTTCTGGGAACTTTAGCCTGCATGATTGTGATCTTCTGCATGTGTATTTACACGAATTGAATTAAGGCACTGGCAGGTCTGGGCTTGAAGTTGACCTGGGAGATGGTAAAAAATTTCCACCCTAAATTGGTGAGACGTCACCGAGATTCAAACCCAGGACTTCATGGACCCAGGTCAGCTTTAAATTTCGCTGCGTTCAATCCAGGGGAAACTACCGGGAAACTTAGATGTAGTATTCCTGTAAAAGTTGTTACCTCCTTTTAACTGAAAATCGTCTTGGGTGTTTTTCTTTTCGGCTTTTTTGTTCGTATGTGTTGTCACCTACCCTATGGTAAAGCAATCTGTGATTTGTGACATGATTTATTTAATACATGATCTGTAGACAAACATTTGGTTTCAAAGTGTCCTGTGGCATGATTTATTTGTTCCTTTACTTGATGTGTAGACAAACATTTTGGTTTCAAAGTGTTTCTGTGGATCAGGGGTCTTGAGGTAACGGACCTGCCTAGAAAGCGAAAAGTCCGGATTTGAAGTGTGTGATGGTTCGATTCCCGGTTGGTCCCGAAACTTTTCCCCCATCCACTAGACTGTGAGTGTTGGTTTGGGTGCTAGTCTTTCGTATGGGACAACAAACCAAGGTCCTGTATGCTGCATACAATTAGTGCACGTAAAAGAACCCACGGCAACAAGGGAGATGTTCCTGGCAAATTTTTGTAGAAAAAAGCCACTTGGATAGGTAACAAATACACATGCAGATCGGAAACGAAAAAAATACATAATGGGTGGCGCTGCTCTTTTGGCGACGCGCTCACCCCAAGGAGAGCAGCCTGAAAGTCACAGAGAAAACTCTGCCATTACTTAAAGTAGTGTACAAAACAAAAACTATGAAACATGACTTTACTGTAAAATCAACTCTTTACCCAGTGGATGAGATGCTGGGTGCGTCTTGCCTTGTATGGTAAGCATACTTATGTTTTCCCTCTTTTCTGTATTTCTCGATAAAATAAAAACAATTCTTAGAAAATAAGAAAAGTATGCGTAAAAACGTGGGTTTTGTTCTTATAAAGTGGACATAATACTTTTTAATCATATCTAATGTCCATGGTTTTGTCATTTTGTGTAGATGTATTGAATTTTTAAAATAAGGCGAAGATAGCCCGTCAAAGCAAAATTAGTTAGTCAGTTTCATTGCAACTCCATTCAGTTCTAAGCAAATATACCCCCCCCCCCACCCCCCCTGGGAATGTCTGGGGGGTTTCAGTATAAATAACATCCTAACCTTTTGGAAATTCTTTGCTAGAGATTAATTTTCTTCTTTTCTACCACTCCCTTTGTTTCTCTCTTTCTCCTCGCAAATTTATCCTCTTCATTTCATGTCTACTTTCGTCCTACCATGCCCATTCTCCTGCCTTATTTTCATGCAAATCTAAAAACTGTTTCCTATAAACTTTCTGATGAGCTGCCCTAAAGAGGGAACATGTCGGCTGAAGCCAGTGAGCAGACCTCCTGCAGAATTACAAGACCAGGAGAAAACCTTGCACTGTGCATTCTACCTGATATGGCCAAGGAACACAGAAGAGGAAGAAGAAGAAGAAGAAGAAGAAGAAGAAGAAGAAGAAGAAGAAGAAGAAGAAGAAAGAAGAAGAAGAAGAAGAAGAAGAAGAAGAAGAATTGTGAAAAAGAACTCTGAAGAATTGTGAAGAAGAAGAATTCTGAAGAAGAATAAGAAGAATTCTGCAGAATAAGAATTCTGAGGATAAAGAAGAAGAAGAAGAAGAAGAAGAAGAAGAAGAAGAAGAAGAAGAAAGAAGAAGAAGAAGAAGAAGAAGAAGAAGAAGAAGAATTCTGAGGAATTCTAGAATAAAAGGAGAATTCTGAAGAAGAAGAAGAAGAAGAAGAAGAAGAAGAAGAAGAAGAAGAAGAAGAAGAAGAAGAAGAAGAAGAAGAAGAAGGATGCTGAAGAAAAACTCTTTAAAAAAATCAGAAGAAAAATTCTGAAGAAGAGTTCAAAAGAAAAATTAAGAAAAAGAAGAACAAGAAGAAGAAGAACAAGAAGGAAAGAAGAAGAAGAAAAGAAGAAGAAGAAGAAGAAGAAGAAGAAGAAGAAGAAGAAGAAGAAGAAGAAGAAGAAGAAAAGAGAAAAGAAGAAGAGAGAAGAAGAAGAAGAAGAAGAAGAAGAAGAAGTTTTGGGCTCAAATCTTTTCCCCATCCATTAGACCATGAGTGGTGGTATGGGTGCTAGTCTTTCGAATGAGACGATAAACCGAGGTACGTGTGCTACACATCATTATTTAGCGCACGTAAAAGAACCCACGGAACAACAGGGTTGTCCCTGTCAAAATTTTTTTTTGAAAAAAGCCACTCTGATAGGGTAACAAATTTAGTTGCAGACAGGAAAAAAATAATAATGGGTAGGCGCTGCACTAGTGGCGACACGCTCTCCCCGGGGACAGCAGCCCGAATTTCATGCAGAGAAATCTGGTGTGGCAAATAGTGGTATAAAATAGAAAATGAAATAAAGAAGAAGAAGAAGAAGAAAAAGAAGAAGAAGAAGAAGAAGAAGAAGAAGAAGAAGAACAAGAACAAGAACAAGAACAAGAACAAGAACAACAAGAACAACAACAACAACAACAACAACAACAACAACAAGAGCTGCAACATTAACAACACCTACATCAACGATAACAACAAAGGCAAGAACAAGAACACGAAACAAACATTGCGATGGTAGCTGTGAACACCAATGTAACGAAGTAGAATGTCGTTATTGATTTTGTTCTTCTTGATGTTGTTTGTTGCTGCAGTTGTTGCTGGTGTAGCTGTTGTTGTTGCTGTTGTTGCTGGTGTTGCTGGTGTGGCTGTTTAATCAGAGATTCCCTGCTACGATCAACAGGCAGAGATGAAAATTTCAAAAAGCAGCGAAATAAGATAACAGCAATGAAAAGAGCTGCTAAAAAGAAATATTTTAGTGATCTTATTTCATCGAAAAAGGATACCAAATCACTTTGGAAAGCAATAAACCAGTTGTCTGGCAAGCCATCTGTATCTCTTCCACCTTCTTGTAATTTATCAGCTGTAAGTATCAATAAACATTTCAGCACAGTAGGAGAAAAAGTTGTTCCTGTAGATTTTACAAAATGTAACAAATTACGTGCATTAAAAGAATTTTGTGATTCCCGAAAAATAACTTCTAAGTTGAAATTTGGGTTTATTGGTGTACATGAGGTATACAAAGAATTATGCTTATTAAAACAGTCAAAATCGCGGGGCTTCGATGACATAGACAGCAGAATTTTAAAGATTTCGGCACCCATAATTTCTGAACATATAACATATATTTATAATCTCTGTTTAGAAAAATCCTGCTTTCCTCAAGCATTTAAAGATGCTAAAGTAATACCACTCTATAAATCTGGTGACCCAAATGATCCGTCAAACTA
This sequence comes from Stramonita haemastoma, assembly GCA_030674155.1. Taxonomy (NCBI): domain Eukaryota; kingdom Metazoa; phylum Mollusca; class Gastropoda; order Neogastropoda; family Muricidae; genus Stramonita; species Stramonita haemastoma. Next base: position 28,926 of record JASPKP010001216.1, read on the forward strand.
CAGACCTATTTCTATCCTGTCCACGTTGTCTAAGCCCCTTGAAAAACACCTTAAAAGTAACCTTCAATCTCACTTTATTAAGTATGATTTACTTCACGAAAATCAGAGTGGATTCAGAAAAAACCACTCCTGTCATACTCTACTAACAAATATTATTGAACAATGGCATGAAAACATCAATAACAATCTGTTATCAGGAGCCGTTTTTGTAGACTTTACAAAGGCATTTGACACAATTGATCATGATCTTCTCTTAAGAAAACTAGATATGTATGGCTTATGTCCCGAAGCAGTTGAACTTGTATCGTCCTTTCTGTGTAATAGGCAACAAGCAGTATATCAAGATTGTATTACCTCCACTTTTATGCCAATTAATCATGGAGTTCCACAGGGATCAGTTTTAGGTCCCATTTTATTTTCAGTTTATGTAAACGATCTTCCATTGAATATCTCCACTACGTGTGAACTATTTGCTGATGATACTACGATCCATAATAAAGGTAAGGATGCAAGTTCGCTTTGTTTTGAAATGCAAAAAGACATAGATAAACTTATTCTTTGGTCTAAACTTAATCATATGGCTCTCCATCCTGAAAAGTCCAAATTTATGTTAGTTACGACAAGGCAATAGCGACAAAACATTAGATTGAAGTTACCGGACCTTAAAGTTTGCAATAGGCACTTAGAAGAAGTAGATTCTCACAAATTGCTTGGCTTAAATATTGATAACAATTTATCTTGGTCTATTCATCTTTCAAATTTGTCTAAAAAGTTAGCCCAGAAAATCTTTCAGCTCAACAGAATAAAAAATTTGCTTGATCAACATACCCGCAAGCTTTTCTTTCATGCTTATATACAGCCTGACATAGATTATGCCTCCACATGCTGGGATTTAGCCAGTAAAAAATGCTTAAAACGATTAGAAAGTTTATATAGACGTTCCTTAAAAATAGTGCTCCTTAAATCGACACCATTGGAAGTAAAAGATTACAAGGAACTTAATATCCTTCCCTTTCATCTTAGATGTCGTTTCAATAAAGGTGTATTCATGTACAGAATTATGAATAATCTTGCTCCATCCTATCTGAACAAAAAGTTTATTGTTAATAATGTTCTAGGTAAAAGTACACTATTTATCCCACGTCCAAGAACTGATCTATTTATGTCGTCCTTGGTTTATTCAGGAGGTAAAATATGGAATGAAATTCCCATTCACTTAAAACAAAAACTTAGTGTTTCATCTTTTAAAACATCTTTTCAGAGATATTTGTTTCAGGTGAACTGACTGGACTATGCATTTGGCCTTGTATTGTACTATTACTGACAGGAAAGAATGATCAGAAGACATGGAGAGACTGGCGACAGATGAGCTGTGAAGAACTTAAAGGAAAGACCAGGGAAATGAAAGAGGATGCATCAACGTACTGCTTCCTACTCCTTCTTAAAGCACTTACGACTTCACTGGAAATAACTGTTATACCATTATTGAACATTGTAACATTGATTGCGATCATATAGTGTGTGCGAGTGTGTTATATATTTTTGCATAGTTTTTCAAGTTCCCATTGATAATAGAGGCGTGCGTGTGTGTGTGTGTGTGTGTGTGTGTGTGTGTGTGTGTGTGTGTGTGTGTGTGTGTGTGTGTGTGTGTGTGTGTGTGTGTGGTGAGTGCGTGCGTGCGTGCGTGCGTGCGTGCGTGCGTGCGTACTTGCGTGCGTACGTGCATGTGTATATATATGTGTGTGTATGCCTTTTGCTCAATTTCGTTTGATTTGGTTGATATTTTGTCATAGGAATATCTTGCAAAGAAGGGATGGGTGGGCGGGCAAAGCAGAGACTCAGTGAGGGAAAGTGGGGAACATAGAAGGAAAGAGTCTGAGTGTGTTTGGATTTTTCTTATCTTCAATAGCTTTTGTCATACATGTATTGACTAGTTTTTATTTATTTTTTTTATTTTTATTTTTTATTGGTAGTGTGCTTACCTTGCTATTGGTTGTCCTCTATTAGTATTTTGGTGGGAAAATGGGAAGAAGGAGGAAGAGGAGGGGGGGGTGTGAATAGATCATAGTATAAAAAA
>JASPKP010001217.1:15000-27500 GCA_030674155.1 Stramonita haemastoma
TGAAATGCGATGAGGAGAGATGAGATGCGATGAGGTGGATGAGATGAGATTGGATGAGATGAAATGCGATGAGGAGAGATGAGATGCGATGAGATGGATGAGATGAAATGCGATGAGGAGAGATGAGATGCGATGAGGTGGATGAGATGAAATGCGATGAGGAGAGACTAAATGCGATGAGGAAAGATGAGATGCGATGAGATGGATGAGATGAGATTGGATGAGATGAAATGCGATGAGGAGAGATGAGATGGATGAGATGGATGAGATGAGATTGGATGAGATGAAATGCGATGAGGAGAGATGAAATGCGATGAGGAGAGATGAGATGCGATGAGGAGAGATGAGATGCGATGAGATGGATGAGATGAAATGCGATGAGGAGAGATGAAATGCGATGAGGAGAGATGAGATGCGATGAGATCAGGTGAGCTGAGGTGAGGTGATGAGGTGAGATGATGAGGTGAGATGAGAGAGGAGATGAAATGAAATGAGATGAGATGAGCGGAGGTGGGGTGAGATGAGACGAGATGAAATTAGATGATATTGAATGAGATGAGGTGACAAAAGATGAGGTGAGATGAGAGGTGAGGTGACATAAGATGAGGTGAAATGAGATGAGACAAGATGAGATGAGATGAGATGAGATGCGGTGAGATGAGATGAGATGCGGTGAGATGAGATGCTGATCAATGAGATTAGGGCTTCCCAGTTCCCTGACAGGCAGAGGCAGGTTTCCTGTATCGATTTTGTCGTGGTGTCTTAAACGTCCATCATCCAGAATTCTTTTTTCGCTTAACTAAACGCTGAAAGCGAGCTAGAGGTATGCATGATGTTGGCAGTTTATTTTAATAGTTTACTTGTATTGTGTTATTTTTTTCTCCAAAATTTGAAATTTTCAGGACATTTTTTTCGATCTATATTATAGCTAAGCATCACACAACACACACACGCGCACGTATGCGCACATGTATACACACACTGTCATACACGTGTAAGTATGCACAAACACACACACACACACACACACACACAACACACACACACACACACACACACACACACACACACACACACACACACACATCTTAAGCGGGATCGACCTTCAAACTTGGTACATCAAAACGTTAACCTTGAAAATAGTGTGCTGGTACAAGAATATTAAACATAAAATGTAACGGTAAATGTTGTCCCATTATCTATGCGATCATTGGGGATCGAGGCATCAGAGACCTCAGTTTCTTCAAGGGCCAGCATGTTGAGGGCAGCACCCACCTCCTCTCCCTCGCTGCTTTACATTCCCTGTCCTAGAGGAAACGGTACAAGGAGGAGACGAAGAGGCAGACAGAGAAAACGATGGGAAGACAACATCAGAGAGTGGACTGACCTTGGGTGGAACGACTTGCAATTACGGAAAGCTGAAAACCGCGAGGAGTGGAGGAAGCTGGTGTGCAAAATCTTCAGGGGTGTCCCAACAGTCTAGTAGACTAGAGGATAGGTGAAGATGATAGCTGGGGATCAATAATAGGTGAAGAGAGGACCTTTGCTGTCTGTAGGGGTTAGCAGAATAAGTCAAACCGACAAGGGAAAATATAAAGGAGAAAAACAACAGAAGTGGACAACAGAATACAGCATATACAACAAGAGCCTCTTTTTCTTTTCTTTTTTTCTTTTTTTTTTTAGGGGGGGGGGGCAGTATTGTGCTTGCCAGCTACGAAAAGCTGAAAACCGCAAATATGGAGGAAGCTGGTTGCAAAATTTTCAGTGGTGCCCCAACAGTGTATTAAACTACAGGATAGAGGTGAAAGTGGAGGAAGGTATTTGCTGGCGGAAAGCCATCTGACTGAAGCCTGCAATAACTCTTCACTGTCCCAATGACTCCTCGAGGGTTTGAGAGAGAGAGGCAAGGCAAATTCTTTTATTCGAGGATAATAGATAAGCACACATGTGCTTTTTTACATCCAGTCCCCGCCCTTTTCAGGGATAACATCAAAATAAAAGATATTAAACAATAAAACTATAACGCAGTACCAAACAACATACGGAAATAAGTACACTGCATATAATAAGGTAAGAGAAATGCGACAGTACACTACATATAATAAGGTGAGAAAGGTGCACTCTTTTCAGAAGAAAAATCAAAGTCACAATAAAAAAATATTGGATTATAAAGAAGAAGAAAAGAAAACGAAAAAAAAAAACAAGAACAAACAAACAAAACAAACAAATAAACAAACAAACAAACAATAAACAAAACAAAACAAAAAAGAGAAGAGAGAGAGGGGGGGGGGACAGAACAGACAGACAGAGAGAGAAACACAGACAGACAGAAAATAGCCCGAAGAGACAGACTGATGAGCGGACAGACAGACAGACAAAGACACAGGGAGAAGCAGAGAGAGAGGGGAGAGAGAGAGAGGAGAGAGAGAGAGAAGAGAGCAGAGAGAGAGAGAGAGAGAGACAGAGAACAGAGACAGAGAGACAGAGAGACAGAAGACAGAGAGACAGAGACAGAGAAATAGACAGAGAGAAAGGGGGAAGAGAGAATGAAGAGAAAAGAGACACACAGAGACAGAGACAGAGACAGAGAGGGAGGGAGACAGATAAGGGAGGAGAGAGAGGGAGAAAGGAAAAAGAGAATTGTCAAAATAGAGCGAAAGAAATACACAAAGAGAGAGAAGAGAGCAAGGAAAGAAAGAAAAAAAGAAAGAGAAAAGAGAGTGCGAGAAAAGAAAAAGAGAAAGAAAGAGACAGAGAACAGAGAGACAGAAACAGAAAGAGAAAGTGCAAGAGAAAGAGAGACAACAGACAGAGACGGAAAGAAGAAAGACAAAGAAGGAAGGAGGACAGAAAGAAGAGAGGAGACGAGAGCAGCAGAACATCTACTATCTGGCTTCATTCCTCCACTCACAAAACCTTCATTTCAGGGCATATGTGCCCACCTCCTGAAGTCCACTTACAGGTGACGTCACTACCAATATCCACGGGGCTTTTCTTCGCCGCCGACAGAAAAAAAAACAACAGACCATATCTCAGGTAAAAATGTAGAATTTATGCTTGTATTTTTTTTTTTAATGGAAAGGGAAAATGTTCACATTTTTTTCCAGTAAAAAGTGACATGGATATTGCGGGAAATGACGTCGCACTTCTCCAGCCTTCAGAAGGACATCCATACAATCACAACACACGCAAAACAAAACAAACAAACAAACAAACACACACACACACACACACACACCATCACCCCCACACCACCACCACCACCACCACCACTACCACCACTACCACCACCACCCCCACCACCCCCCACCACCACTACCATTACCCCCAAAGCACATAGTGTTTAAGCAGATTCTTATAGTGTGATGATGTTTACTAACTTATAGTGTTTTAAGCAGTTTTTTCACTTGAACATTCTTTTTAATGGTTTTCAGTTTTTGTTTCTTATAGTTTGTTTTAAATGTGGATATTCATTTCTGTGTAGACCTCCACCCTCCCTCCCCCAACTAAACACACTTTCCCGTTTGAAATTAAAATATCACTAATTAGTGGAAGGACGTTAAACTGAAAAACCCCAACTACCTAACTAACAACACAGCACAAACAACTCCCACTCACCTGTAGTATCAGCCAGAGAGCGTCTCCTATAATCTGATATCACCCGGAGGTTTTCCACCAACATGGCGTGAGCCTTGTCCGGATTTTTCATCAATGATGGCTTCCAACTATTCGCCTCCAAAAGGCCACCACACTGCCGTAGCCCTCCCACGTCTCCTCTCGACGGTCAAAATCCCCGGGATCTGAATCCCCCAGGGGGGAATCCCTCCCAGATCTCCCATCTTACTCGCATCACCGTCGAGGCCACATCAGTAGAAGATGGGGGATCTTACTATGATTGAAAGAGGGAACAGACACCGAAGCTGACATTGCTGGGTCGTCGTTTAGGAATCTATCTATCTATCTATCTGTCTATCTAAACTATCTACTATCTATCTATCTATCTATCTATCTATCTATCTATATCTATCTATCTATCTATCTGTCTGTCTGTCTGTCTGTCTGTCTGTCTTGTCTGTCTGTCTGTCTGTCTATCAAATCACACCCTCGAAGACTTGACAACCAGTTCCTCCATTCTTCACTCTGTTCTGCCTTTCTCAGGGTTTTGTTGATTCTAGGCCTGTCCATTCGCTGATGAAATCACTTGGGATAAATTATTTCGAAAATTCTGTGTTCGAAGAGGAAGTATTTTGGCAGTTGAGACTTGATGACACGTTAAAAAAAAATAGTTAAAAACGTTTAAATCCGTAGGTTATTTGTCCTACTCCATTTTCTTCTCTTTTTGTAAATTTCTTTTTTTAAGGTTTATTTGGATTTGTGATTTGTTAGGGGCAAATTTCGATTATGAATTAGAATCTTGTTGGTGTTGTGTTCATTTGTTTAGGGTTTTTTGTCTCTGAATAGAAGTCTGGAAAATTAAGAATTTGACTTGACTTGACTTGACCTGATTTTACTTTGTAAGTTTGTGTGGATTTTGGGTTTTTACTCTTATAGATTTTCAAAGCCTTCCATGACAAAAAAAAATTGCCAAAATATGTTTTGATTACACTGCTGGTGAGTTCATCATGACTTTTAGCTTTTTTATTGTATTTTTTTCACAACTTCGATGAATAAATCTCTGTTTATATGTTATCTATAATGCATTCTCTACAACAATGGTGCTTCGGTCTTGACTGTATTTGGGTGAATAGTTAAAATAATTGGCTGCTTGTGTGTTGTGTGTTTTGTGTGTGTGTTGTGTGCGTGCGTGCGTGCGTGCGTGCGTGCGTGTGTGTGTGTGTGTGTGTGTGTGTGTGTGGTGTGTGTGTGTGTGTGTGTGAGAGAGAGACTGTGTGACTTTGTGTGTGTGTGTGTGTGTGTGGGGTGTGTGTGTGTGTGTGTTTCGCGCGAGCCGTGTATATGTAATAGAACGTTATATTAATCACTGTATACACGAAATTGACATCATGATGACGCCAAAAATATATCTGTATATTATCAGTCTATCAAAACTCTGCCTCAATACGAGGCCTACTTGACTCATAGCAAGTTAAGAGATACCCTTATTTCATCTATTCATTGATTTATCTGTTCATTCTCCTCTCTATCTATCCAGCTTATTCACACGTATCTAGTATGCACAGTATATCAGACCCGATTCAGAAAGAAAACAACAACAGCTTTTCAACACCACACACACAACACACACACACACACACACAACACAACACACACACACACACACACACACACACACACACACACACACACGCACACGACGTTGTTTGTTTGTTTGTTTGTTTGTTTTTAATTTACTTAGCAAGTATCGACCTTCCCTGAAAATTCTTTATCCCATACTTGCCAACCACACCCTCTTTTCGACGACCATCACACCCCACCTACTCCCCCCCCCCCCCACCCCCCCCCCCCCCCCCCTCCCTTACCTTTATATCACAATTTTGTGAAAAGACGTTAAATGAATTTGAACACACACACACACCACACCCAACACACACACACACACACACACACACACACACACACACACACACACACACACACACACACACACAACACACACACACACACACACACACACGCACACACACACAATTCTCCTAGAATTACCGAATGGGGAAGATGTCAGATATTTTCCGATAGCCTACCGTTCTTGCAGAGACAAACAAGTGGTGCGAATTTCCATCACCTTTTCCAAAAACACACTGCCTTTTGCCTGATTCCCCCTTTTGTCATTAAGTGTGTGTGTATGTGTGTGTGTATGTGTGTTGTGTGTGTGTGTGTGTGTTGTGTGTTTGTGTTTGTGTGTGTGTGTGTGTGTGTTGTGTGTGTGTGTTTGTTTTTGGGTGTATGTGTGTGTGTGTTTGTGTGTGTATGTGTGTTTATGTGTGTGTATATGTGTGTGTGTATGTGTGTATGTATGTATGTATGTATGTGTGTGTGTGTTTGTGTGTGTGTGTGCGTGCGTGCGTGCGTGCGTGTGTTGTGGTGGTGTGTGAGCGTGCATGTGTGTGTGAAATGTGTGTGTGCGTGTGGGGTGTGTTTTGTGTGTGTGTTTATGTGTGTGTGTATGTGTGTGTATGTTTGTGTGGTGTGTGTGTGTGTGTGTGTGTGTGTGTGTTGTGTGTGGTGTGTGTGTGTGTGTGTGTGTTGTGTGGTGTGTGTGTGTGTTGCTTGTGTATTTTTGTAACCAATGCCATAACAATTCGGGCTGGAATGACGTGCTCTTCGATCGAAGCAATCAGGCTCTCTGTCTCTCTCTGTCTCTCTCTGTTCTTGTGTCTCTGTCCCTCTTGTCCCTCTCTGTCCTCTCTCTCTGTCCCTCTCTCTCTGTCCCTCTCTGTCCCTCTCTGTCCCTCTCCTCTGTCCCTCTCTCTCTCTCTCTCTCTCTCTCCTCTCTCTCTCTCTCTCTCTTCTCTCTCCTCTCTCCTCTCCCCTCTCTCTATCTATCTATCTCTTATCTCTTATCTCTCTTTTATCTGATGTTATCCCTGAAAGGGCGGGGGGACTGTATGTAAAAAAAGCACACGAGTGCTTATCTATTATCCTCGAATTAAAGAATTATGCCTTGCCTTGCCTTGCCTTGCCTTCCTGCTTGCCTTCCTCTCTCATCTCTCTCTCTCACTCTCTCTCTCTCTCTCTCTCTCCTCTCTCTCTCTCTCTTCTCCTCTCGTCTCTCTCTCTCTCCTCTCTCTCTCTCTCTCTCTCTCCCCCCCTCTCAGCTTCGCCTAAGAATGAAATAAACCTTAGTTTCTGATGCATGAAATAAATGGATGAACAGATAAATCAATGATTAGATAATATCAGATATTAACAGAAGAATTAGATAAATCGATCAGTCATGAATGTACAGCACCTCGTCTATGTTTTTTTCTTGTCCGAGTATAAAGTTAACAAAAAAGTAACTATTACGGAAAATCTTTTTTTTTAATTATATATTCCTCAGCTAGAATACCTAAGTTCACCGATAATGAGATTTTTGTGCATGCAACTAACCCCCCCCCCCCCCCCACCGCCTCCATCAAGTTAGCCGCATTCCCATTTCGGGAATACAGTTGAGAATTGAACCTACCAACTTTGCTAGGACATTTGGGGGGGTAGGTACCTCCATGCACTTTCCCGATTTTCCAACTGTCGTGGGTTCTTTTGATGTGCACAAGTCCGTAAGAACACGGGTTCCGACTGGTTTGAGTCTCCTCCGAAAGACTTGGACATTGAGTTCGATTTTCCCGTCAAATGGGAGGAAAGAGAGGGGGTGGGAATCGAAGCCGGCCTCACGGTTTACTTGTTTTACAGGTAAAATGTCTTAACCGTCCTACCACCTTCGTTCTCAAGGCAATGAATAGACAAAAGTAAAAACCCCAAAAAAAAGATTAGTGATAGCGTTAAGTACAGAATAAAAAAAACCAAAGAGAACCTACATCAATTTAATAAATAAACAAAATAAATAGTCCAGTCAGAAAAAATATGAATCTCCTTTTTAAATGACCCGAACCATTAGCTCGCAAAAAAAAATATAAATAGGTTATGGAAATAATAAATAGCTAAATTAATAAAACGTAAAATTTTTTGTAAAAAAATAAAATTTTGATAAAATTTTATGTTACAAAAATTGGTTTTTTTTTTTTTTATGAAAAAAAAGAAAAAAAAAAAAACGATAACAAAAAGGGAAAAAACTAAAAATTTTTTGTTTTCCCCAAAACAAAGGCCTGTTTTTACCTGGTGAGTTTTTCGTACGTCCAAATTTTTTCCCCCCAAAAAAACAGCCACATTCCGAAGGCGGGGAGGGGGGGCTAAAAAAGGCCCCAAAATGGGCCCCCCTTTTACCTTTAAAAACCCTTCCAACCCCAGGGGAAGGGGGCCCACCCACCCAAAAAATTGGGGGAAAAAGTTTTAAGTTTTGCACAAAAGTTCTGGGGAAAAACGTTTACTTACCCCCAGGCAAAAAAAAAATTTGCAAAAAATTTCCCCAAAAAAAAAAAAACCCGGAAGGAAAAGTTAAAAAAACCAAAAAAAAAACCCAAAAATTTTTTGGTCTTTTTTTTTTCCCCTTTTTTAAAAAAAAAACCCCCCTTACAACCCCCTTTTTGTTTTTAAAAATTTTCCTTTTTTACCCGGGGAAAAAATTTTTCAAAAAACCCCAAAAAAAAAAGCAAAAAAACCCAAAATTAAAAAATTTTGAAAAAACCACTCGATAGAGAACAAAAATTTGTTGAAAACCCCCAAAATTAAAAGGGCCAAAAAAAAAGGGGGGCCCCTTTTCCTTCTGGCGACGTGCTCCCCCCCGGGGGGGGGAGCCCCCCAAAATTTTTAGCGAAAAAACTCCCCCGATGAAAGGGTTTTTATGAAAAAAAAACCCCCAAAAAAAAAAATTTAAATGTAATAATCTCCCGGGGGCCCCCTGGAAACCCCAAAACCCCCAAATTTTTTATTCACACCACATATCCCGAACCCAAAAATAACAAAAAAGCCAATTTCCCCCAAAAACAATCCTTTTATTTTTCTGTTCTAAATAAAAAATAAAAACCCCCGGGGAAATTTTCCCCCCAAAAAACCACGGCATTTAAACCCTTTTACGAACCCTTTTCCCTTTCTCCTTTCCACCATTCGCCCAAAACTTCAAACCGTCATTTATTTTTTTCAACCGCAAAAAATTTTTTTTTTTTAAAAATCAAAAATTTTAAAAAAAAAAAAACCCCCCTTCCCCCCCCTTCAGATCCCCCCAAAAAATTTTTAAAAGCTTTTCCCCTACAGCAAAATTTCCCTACAGGCCACGACTTTCCTCAGCTGAGCTGTCGGCCCCCTTTAAAAATTCCGGCACACAAACACAAAAAACTGTTGCACCGCACACAAAACCCCCAAAACTCACTCACACACAAATTCCACTTTTTTTGGGGTTTTTTGGTTTGGGGAGTTGGTGGTGGGTATTGGTGGTGAGGGGGGATCCGTCTGTAGAAAAATAGTGGGGGGCTTTTTGCGCTTAAAATGGGGGGTTTTTCGATAATTGTGTTTTGTGTGTGTGGTTTGTGTTTTGGTGAAATTTTTTCGTCCCCCAGTGTAAAAACCCAACCCTAGAGCTTGGATAAAAAGGGCTGTGTGTGTGTGTGTTTTGTGGTGTGTGTGTGGTGTGTGTGTGTGTGGGGTTTTTGTTTGTGTGGGGTGGGGGCTTTTATGTGTGTGTGTGTGTGTGTTTTGTTTTTTTCTTTTTCTGTTTTGTCTGTCTGTCTGTCTGTTTTTCATTTCTGGTTTTCTGTTTTTTCCGGGGGGGGGGGGGTTTCTTCCTTCCATCGCTCTTTTTTTTCAGAGGGATTTTTTGGTCGGCCCATTTTGGGTGTTGTTTTTTTTTTGTCTGTCTGTTTGTAAAATTTTTTGTGGTAAATGTCTTTTTGTTTTTGTCGTCTGTCTGTGTTTTTTTGCCTTGTCTTTTTTTTTTCACTTTTCAGTCTTGTGCCCTTTTGGGGTATTTTTCCTCTATCTCTGTTTTTGTTGTTTTTTTCTTTCAATCTTTTTTTTCCCCCTGTCCCCTTTTCTTTTTGTCTCTTTTCCCCTGTCTGTCTGTCTGTCTCCCTGTTGCCTGTCTGTCTTTTCTGTCTGGGGTCTGCCTGTCTGTCTGTCTGTTTTGTCGGGTCTGTCTGTCTGTCTCTCTTTTCTCTCTATCTCTCTCTCTCTCTCTCTCTCTCTCTCTCTCTCCCCTCTCTCTCTCTTTTCCCTTCTATTTTAAATTTCTGTCTGTCTGTCTGCCATTGTTTTGTCTATCTCCCTCCCTTTCCCTCCCTTCCCCCCGCCCCCCCATCTCTCTCTTTCTAATTGTTTTTGAGACAGACACAAAGACAAATACGGGACAGACGACAGGGGCACGTGCACTTACCAGTTGCTTTAAAAATTTTGGAGGGGGGGGTAAGCCGTTCTTTTAAAAAAAAAAATGCAATGAGAAACTAAGAGGAAACCAGCTTCCAATTCCTCCCTTTGACTGGTGTTCCTGAGCCAGCGCTGCCAAAAATAACCATTGCGTTCTGTTTTCCCTTTTCCCCCCCTTCACATTTTCCCCCCGGGTGCTGTACTTCAAGTAAAAGGGAAAAGTTTAAATGATTCCCAAATTTTTTTCAGGGCCCAAAGCTTTCTCACAAAACGTCCTTTTTCAGAAGAAAAAAAAATCCCGAAAAAGTGAAGAAGGGAAGTTTTTGTACATGTAAGTGCAATAATGCATGGTAAAAATTGGAATGCAGGGAAAAAAAAACCCCAAAAAAAAAGTAGTTATTAAATTTGGGGAAAAGGATTTATCATTTTAAACAAAGGGTTGGGCTATCAGAATGGGTGGGAAATAAGCCTACATTCCCCACACCGAAGTGGATTTCGCTGGGTGGATTTGCAGGTTTCTTTAATGGCCCGCGCCCAAAAAGTTTTCCTTTTTATGACAAATAAAAGGGTTGCTGTCTGCATGTTTGCCCCAAAAAGAAAAAAGAAGAAGCCTGCATTTTAATCACTGTCGAGAACGGTTTCGAGATACTTATTATGTTTAGTTTATTGATCAAATACGCAAAGTTCAAGATCCCAAAATCTGAGCCCCGTGAGGGGGGTTTAGGGGGGTCCCCAAAAAAAACCCGCATGAAAACCGTACCAAAAAACAGGTGGGCTCCCCCGGGATCCCACTAACCCCCGGGCGGCGGGGATCTATTTTAAAAAACTCCTCTATTCTCAAAAATTAAAGAAAAAAAGAATTTTTGTAAAATTATTTTTTTTTATTCCCCTAAATTTCCAGGTTTAACCCCTATGAGACTTTACGAAAACAATTTTTCCCCATGTTTCGTAGGGCCCCCATTCGACTTCGGGGGGAAAACAGTTTGGAAAATTTAAAACCTTTTTTGTCGGGACAGTCAGGAGGTACCTCCCGCTCTTTTCGTTTTTCCCAAATATTATGGGGGTTTTTGGGGTGCACAAGTCTGTAACCCCCCACATGCGACGGGGTTTAGAGTCTCCTCCGAAAATTTTTACATTCATTCGTTTTTTCGTCAAAATGGAAAAAAAAAAGGGCGGGGTTTAGAACGAACCCCAAAAAATTATATTTTTTGTTAGACAGGGGAATGTCTGAACCATCCCCACCCTCCTTCTGCCCAGCGCATTCCCACTTTGGGTAGGGGGGAAAAATTTTTTATTTTTTTTGCTTTCGGGGAAAAAAGGGGGCACAAAATTTACTAAGAAGGCCCGAAAAAAAGACACAAAAAAGGTTTACAAAAAAGAAAAGGAACGGGCAAGACAAAAAGGGGGTAGAAAAAGGGGGAACCCCGGGGATAAAAAATTCCCGAAGGGGGGGTTTTTTTTTTAACCTGACAGGCCCCCGGGGTTCCCCCCGGGGGGAAAGCTACCATAGGAAAAGACTGAAGAGATGAGTGCGGGTTTCCCCTTTTTTCTTTGCCCGGTTTTTAAATTCAGATTTACAGGGAAGAATTTTAGCAGATTTAACAGCAAAGGGGGAAAAAAAAAGAATTCCCGAGCAGATCCTCGATCGGGGCTAAAACCCCGGGCCCCAGATCATAGCTCAACGCTCTAAAAACCTTTGGGGGCCCTTCCCCCCCCCCTCCCCCACAAAACACCACCCCCCCAAAACCCCACACAACCCACACACCCCCCAAAACCCCACACACAAAAACACCCCACCAACACCCCACACCCCGGGCGCGCGCCCGCGCGCCCCACACACACAAAAAAAAACGCACGGAAAGCACAACACACCCCCCCACGCACACACACAAACAACAACACAACACCCGCCGCAAAGCACACAACATACACAATTTGCTGTAAAAATTCCCCCCCTTTCCTTGCCAGATCAAAAAAGTTTTTTAAATTTTAAAAACTTTTTCCCCACTTTTTGGGCGTAAAAACGAGAAACACACTTAACTCTACGATCTGTCGTAAACAAAGGGAAAATTTAAATGGGGACATTTTTAGCCCCGAAGAAATTTCATCCCATTTTTAAAAAAATTTGAAAAGGGGGGTTTTTTGCCTTTTAATTTCTTTGTTTTTTTTAATCATATTTTTACCCCGAATTCGATTCTGGGCACGTGGACATAAGAAAGGAGGGGATGTAATTTCTTTTTTTTTCGCAAAACTCAGAAGCAATATTTGGGCTGTTTATAGAGCAAAATTTTTTGCCGTTTTTTAAACGCCTGACAAGTCAGGCCCCGCGCACCGGGCTTGGGGGGGGAGGAAAATTTCTACTTTCAAATTTTTTTTGGGGGAAAAGGGGGGGGGAGGGACCACAAAAAAAAAGCAGAAAATAACCCAAAAAGGGGACAGGAAAAAAAAAAAAAATTTAAACACAAAGAGAGGATTGAACAAGAAAATTCCCAGCACAGAATTTCCTGAAAAAGGAGACGTAAAGACAGGGCCCCCCCTCATCCCCCTGAGGGGAAAAATTCGTCCATTTTTTAAATCAAAGAAACATG
>JASPKP010000122.1:0-5000 GCA_030674155.1 Stramonita haemastoma
CCTGGATTTCCTTTTTTAAGTATTGAGAATAATTGTGAATTAACAAGATAAATATATGTTGCAAAATGGTGTATATATGACAGTGGGAGTTTGTTTTTTTTTCCTTTTCCTTTTTTATTGGAGGGAAGGGGAGAGAGGTTATTTGTGCCTGTCTTTTTGTTGGGGGGGGGGGGGGGGGGGATTTAGAGGGTAAATGTGCCGGTGGTGCTGGGAAGTTTTCTGGGGGGAGAGGGTAAATATGCCTGTGTGTTTTCTTGGAGAATGAGGGGGGGGGGGGGGTAAATGTACCTGTGTTGTTTTGGGGGGGAGGGGGGGAGGAGGTAAATATGCCTGTGTGTTTTAATTTGGGGGGGGGGGGGAGAGTTAATGTGCCAGTGTGTTGGGGTTTGTTTTGTTTTTTTTAATCGGAGGGGGGGGGGGGGGGATAAATGTGCCTGTGTTTTTTTTTTTTGGGGGGGGGGTTGGGGGGGGAGGTTAGTGTACCTGTGTTTTGTTGGGTTTTTTTCAGGGTTGGGGGGGGGGGGGGGGAGGAGACTAAATTTGCCTGTGTTGATATTTTTTAGGTAGAGGGTGAATGTACTGGGTTGTGTGTGTGTGTGTGTGTGTGTGTGTGTGTGTGTGTGTGTGTGTGTGTTGTGTGTCCAGGAGAGGGTAATGTGCCGTTGTGGTTTGTTTGTATTTTTTGGTTTTTTAAAAACATAATAACTTTAAATGGTGTTGGTGGCAGATCTGTGTATTGATCTTCTGCTGGAAGATTGATGGCAGATTTTACACCAACACATTTTAAGAAAATCTATGTCATGATGTTATATGATAATTATCAGTGTAGTAGATGGGAGTTGTTCTTTTAAGTAATGAGATCAGATGTGAATTTCCAAGAAACATTTTTGTTGTATAATAAAATAGGACATGCACCCTTGTTTTCTCACCTCCTTTTTTTCCATCACATGAAATTTGAAAACAAAAGGAAGCTTGTGTTGAGATTGGCATTGGTATTTCAATGATTTTAATTACATCATAGGATAAAACGCGCCTGTGTTCTTTGGTTTTCTTTTCTTTATTTTTTAAATGAGATCATTATTGTAAAATGGTAAAGATAAATGTAGACGGTTGTGGAATTGTTATTGGTGTGCCTGAAAAGGATTTTTAGTTTATTACTTTATAATTTGCATAAAATTTGAAGACAATAAGAAAGCTTGTGCTGTGATTGGCATTGATATTCTATGAAATGACTTTGGATGATGTTGGTGGCAGATCTGTGCGTTGATCTTCTGCTGGAAGATTGATGGCAGATTTTACACCAACACATCTAACAAAAAAATGTGAAAGACTGATGGGATATGATTTTAAGTGTAGGGTTGAATAGAGTGTGCCTGTGTGTTTTTGTTAAGGGAGAGGCTAGATGTGCCAGTGTTTAGTATTTTGGTTGTTTTTTCTAAGGGGGCGGGGGAGGGTTAAATGTGCCGGTATTAGGGGGTTTGGGGAGGGGAGGAGAGGGTAAATGTGCCTGTGTGTGTTTTTTGTTGTTGTTTTGTTTGTTTGTTTTTTGAGGGGAGGTGTAAAATAATGTGTCTGGTTGTTTTTTTTTAGGGGAAGAGGGTAAATGTGTCTGCCTGTTTGGTTGTTTTTGGGGGGCGAAGGAGGGAAAAATAATGCGATTTTGTTAGGGGGGGGGGGGGGTGAGGGTAAATGTGTGTGTGTGTGTGTGTGGTGTGTGTGTGCGTGTGTGTGTTTGTGTGTGTGTGTGTGTGTGTGTGTGTGTGTGTGTGTGTGTGTGTGTGTGTGTGTGTGTGTGTGTGTGTGAGTGTGTGTGTGAGTGTGAGTGTGTTTACACGAGCAGAGGACACATGTGCCAGTATTTGTTGGTTTTTGTTTGGGTTTTTTTTTTGGGGGGTAGGGGGTCGGGGTGGAGAGTGCAAATGTGCCTGTGTTGGTTTTTTTTGTTCGGTGAATGTTATTTTTTTTAAATAATGACTTAAGATGATGATGGTGGCAGATCTGTGTGTTGATCTTCTGCTGCAAGAATGATGGCAGATTTTACACCAACACATCTTACGAAAAAAAATGAATGAAAGATTAAAGGTATCTGATTTTAAGAATAGGATTGGATAAAATGTGCCTGCTTTTTTTTTTCCCTTTCTTTGGGAAAGGTTTATTTTTAAATCACTTCAAATTTGAAATGAAGCGAAGCTTGTTCTATGATTGCCATTGATATTCTAATGATTTTATGTATAGTATGTGGTTTGTTTTGTCTTTCTTTTTAAATTATAAGTCAGGAAGAAACTATAGAATGTTGTGTAATGGTGTAAAAAAAAATGTATAGGAGAGGTTTTCTTTGTTTTACGTTTTTTAATTGCATCACCTGTGAAAACAGAAAGAAAGCTTGTGCTGTGATTGGCATTAACATTCTGTGAAATGGCTTAAGATGATGTTGGTGGCAGATCTGTGT
Organism: Stramonita haemastoma; assembly: GCA_030674155.1. Classification (NCBI taxonomy): domain Eukaryota; kingdom Metazoa; phylum Mollusca; class Gastropoda; order Neogastropoda; family Muricidae; genus Stramonita; species Stramonita haemastoma. The sequence goes on from JASPKP010000122.1 coordinate 2,450, forward strand.
AATGATTCTTTGCTAGAAGATTGATGGTAGATTTTACACCAACACATCTAGCAAAATATGTATGTTAAAGACTAATACTGTATGATATTATGTGTAGTTTTAGATAAAATGTGTCTGCGTGGCTGCTTTTTCTTTTTCTAAAGTAATGAGATCAAATGTAAATTAACAAGATAAATATATGTTGCATAATAGTGTATAAAACACACAACAGGATGTTTTCTCTTTTCTTTTCTTTTTTTTAATCCCATCAAATGTGAAAAAAAAGAAAGCTGGTGATGTAATTGCCATTGCTATTTTAATAATTGTATGCATAGTACAGGATAAAACGTGTCTATGTGGCTTTTTTCTTTTTTTATAACAATGAGATTAAATGTAAACAGCAAAGAAAAAATTGGATCTAGTAACTTGTATATTAGTGTTGAAAGTGTGCCAGAACAGGTTTTCTTTTTATTTATTTATTTTTTTTTTTTTAGATCACATCAGATTTAAAAACAAAAAGACAGCTTGTGCTGTGATGGGCAATGATATTCTGTGAAATGACTTTAGATGATGTTGGTAGCAGATCTGTGTATTGATCTTCTGCTGGAAGATTGACGGCAGATTTTACACCAACACATCTATCTTATTCCTTTTCTTTTATTTCGAGGAAAATGGAATAAGGATTCAAGCGCTGTTTTTTTATATCTAGTCCCTGTGTGTATGCAGTTTTATCAGTTTTCATCGTAATGCTGTATGTCTTATAGTGTGTAAAGTGTGCCTGCGAGTTTGGTTTTTTATGTTTTTGTTTTTTTTAAAGGAATCAAATGAAGATTGGAGGGAAAATATATACAGGCTGTATAATGGTGTGGACAGTGTAGGGAGAAGGGGGTCTTTTCTTTTCTTTTTTTTTTTTTTTTTTAATCACATCAAATGTGAAAGATCTGTGTATTGATCTTCTGTTGGAAGACTTATGGCAGATTTTACAACAACACATCAAACTTAAATTGTAAAAAAAAAAATTGTGAAAGATTTATATCTGTTTTTATGTTTAATCTAGTAATGGGTATAATGTGCCAGTGTGTTCTCTTTTTTGAAAAAAAAAATGTTGTGTTCTTCCAAAAATAAATTAATGAAACCAAGAAAAATAAGAAAAACGTAATTTGCACTGTGCTGTGGAACGTGTATGGGGAGATGGGTTATTTTTCTGAAATCACAGTAAATGGTCTGGGATGTTTTTTTTTTTATTGTTTTGTTTTGTTTTTATAAAGAACGTCAGTTGGAGTAGGTTTGCTTGTTGTGCAGAAATAAATGTAATCGCTTATATGACTTTTTATGTGTTTTCAAATGTCACTGAATAAACTCTACTGTACTGAGAGAGGCTGATTACTTCAAGGTTTGCTTGTGTAGAAAAAAATGTAAATGTTTATATGACTTTTTAATTGTTTTAAAATGTCACAGTATAAATTCTACTGTAGTGACAAATGCTGATTGCTTTAAAATTTCGTTGTTGTGCAGAAAAATATTTAATTGGTTATATGACTTTTTATGTCTTTTTAATGTCACAGATTAAATTATACTCTAGTGAGAAATGTTGATTTTGTTGTTGTTAAGGTTTGCTTGTTTATTAAAAATTTGATTGTTTATATGACTTTTTATGGGTTTTTAAATGTCACAGAATAAATTCTACTGTGGTGAAAAATGCTGATTTCTTTGTTGTTAAGGTTTGTTTGTTGTGTAGAAAAAATGTAATTATTCATATGACTTTTTATGGGGGTTTTATGTCACAGAATAAATTCTACTGTAATGAGAAATGCTGATTTTCTTTGTTGTTTTGGCAACTTGTGTCTGTGGGTATGGGTGGACAGGGATGTGGATCTCCCTCTCTCTCTCTCTCTCTCTCTCTCTCTTCTCTCTCTCTCTCTCTCTCTCTCTCTCTCTCTCTCTCTCTCTCTTCTCTCTCTCTCTCTCTCTCTCTCTCTCTCTCTCTCGCTGCTGGTGGTGATGCTGGTATGTAGGGGTAGGGAGGGGTTTCTTAGCTTTATTCCCTGATCAGGGCAAGGGCCGGATGAAAAAAAGTATGTAATGCTTACTTACTCTGTTACCCTTGAAAAATAAAGATTATTCATTCATTCATTCATTCATTCTCTTTCTCCCTTGGGGGGGGGGGGGGGGGAGGAGGGAGGGATAGCCTAGTGGTCAGAACATTGCACTGGCAATTTGACGACCCAGGTTTGATTCCGGTCGAGGAGATTTTTCTCCTGGAGTTAACATCAGTGCTGACTCCACTCTCCCACGTCCCTCGGATGAGACTATAATCCGAGGCCTCGTGTGCGAAGGCACACACGCAGAACATCTTGCGCACAGGTTAAATTCTGTTCCGCTTTTCTTAAGAGTAGGTCATCGTGTGCCGGTGGGTACAGATATCTACAAAACTGCATACACACGGGGACTGGATGTAAAAAAAAGCACAAAAGTGATTATTCCATTATCCTCGATATAAAAGAAATAATTAAATCAAATCATATCAAATCAAATCAAATCAAATCAAATCAAATCAAATCTCTCTCTCTCT
>JASPKP010000122.1:10000-20000 GCA_030674155.1 Stramonita haemastoma
TCTCTCTCTCTCTCTTCTCTCTCTCTCTCTCTCTCTCTCTCTCTCTCTGTCTCTGTCTCTCTCTGTCTCTCTCTGTATCTCTGTCTCTCTGTCTCTGTCTCTGTCTCTGTCTCTGTCCTCTCTCTCTCTCTCTCTCTCTCTCTCTTTTCTCTCTCTCTCTCTCTCTCTCTCTCTCTCTCCATCTGTCTCTCTCACTCTGTCTCTGTCTCAGTCTGTCTGTTTGTCTGTCTGTCTGTGTCTCTGTCTATGTCTGTCTGTCTCTCTGTCTCTGTATGTCCTGTCTGTCTGTCTCTCTGTCTCTGTCTCTCTCTCTCTCTCTCTCTCTTCTCTCTCTCTGACTCACAAAACTGTTTATACAGAACTGAAAACACAAGCTCTTATATTTGTTTCAATAGAAATTTGTTGAATATTTTGGGAAAACAGCTCAGCACACATTATCCAAAATAGTAAACAACTATTGAATGCAAACAAAAAAAATTACAGAAAAACAAAAAACACTGCAAATCATTCTGGGGATCCTTATAACAGATATTTACATAAAACAGACCAGCCTCCATGTGTATAGTTAGCGCATTGAATTCCTGGCTGAACGCTGGGAAGGTCGTGGGTTTGAATCCTGTAAAAGCTAGTTTCTTTTTTCAGATGCTGAACAGTTTCTACCCAGAACGAGGTTTGCTATGGGCTCTACCCAGAATGAGTTTGCTATGGGCTCTACCCAGAACGAGTTTGCTATGGGCTCTACCCAGAACGAGTTTGCTATGGGCTCTACCAGAACGAGTTTGCTATGGGTCATTTGGAAGGTTGGGACAACACAGTTGAAGATTATCCACTGTACAGGTGTAAACTGTGAGAGTGTTGCCCACATGACCTGACTTCTACTGCAAGTGTCTTTATCTCTAGGGTTTGGTTGACACTCCATGTTATGACAGGAAGCGTAGAGTACAGCAGGTGGAGTTCTGCGTATGCTTGGTAAGAACAGGTACCACTGAACACCCCTGAAGTGACCCAGCATCAGTGCAGGGCCTTCTGGTTGGTGGCCTTATAGCAGCTTGACACTGATCCACTCACTGTGGGTTGTCTGGTCTTGAGGATACAAACATGTCAAGCCTGGATGACTGAGAGGTGAGGACTGGAATGAGCACCATGAGAAACAGCAGGACAGGTATGTCACAAACATGAGGCAGCAAAACAGTACCTTTTCTCTGATCTGCTTTGTAATAACTCTTTAATCAAAGGAGGGTCCCTTTAAAAACAGTCAGCAAACTACACAATACAAACCCTAGGGACCACACACATAAATCACCTATGAGAGCAGATCACAGAAATCCTTGTCATGACTTGGGTATTGGGAAACTTTGGAAATTTGAATGGGTGGTATAGAGGTAACACACTGGCCTAGAAAGCAAAAGGTCAGGGTTTGAAATATGTGGTTGTTTAATCATCAGTTCTGCCCAAACTTTTCCCCATTGACTATTACGGCAGTTTGATTTCTGGGTGCTAATTTTTCATTGAGATGGTAAACTGTGTCTCATGTGTAACACACATTAAATGTATGTAAAGAACCACAACAACAAGACATTTTCCCCTGGCAAAATCATGAAACACAAAGCCACTGATGAAGAACCAAAATTCATACATATGCAGGCAGGACGAAAACAAAGTGGGGATGTCTTGTGGGGACATGCTCTCTGTGGACAGTGCCCAAGTTTCACCACTAAAAACTCTGCTGTGACTGAAAACTACACACTCTGAACAGCAGACTGACACGTAACTGCCTAAAGACAAAACATGGTCTGGGAGCAAACATGGCCCAAATTCAACATATATATTATATGGACAGGAATGGTAGTTTTGCATTTCTGATTACAGGCAATATTGAAACATCTGATTATTTGTTATACAAAGTAAACAACAACTAGACACAAAGCAAAGGAAACCTAAACCACCGCCATCACCACAGCATATACAACAACAACAACCAACAACACACAACGACAAACAACAGCAACAACCTTTTGCAGGGGTTAAGAGATGGGGTAGGGTCATGATATCAAAAGCTGCACTGCAGTAATGTCTCTGGAGCACACCAGATAAACACAAGGACATGGAAAAAAAAAAAAACAGCACATCATCATCCTAAACTGTATCCTAGAAACCAGTGGTTTTGACACTTGCTCCTATATTAAGGACAGATGTCACTTCTTCTGGTTTAGTGTTCACTATTTCATGTTGTCACCTTGTCTCTCACAGGGATCAAGGCCAAGTTGTATGGAGGTACACTGTTTGTTTTATGTGATGTGTTGGTCCTGTGTGGACGTAGTCAGGATCAAAGGGTGACGTCCTAATCTGGACTGCACGTGGAGTTGTGTTGGCCCATGTCTTCTGCCCCTGTTGCTGTGTTTTAAAGGTCAAGGTAAGGTCAGTGTACACCAGTGGGGTCATCTTTTCTCAGGTCAGTTCCCGTCTGTTTCCCCTTTTCTTCTCCTTTTCCCCGTGTGCTGAGTCATGTCAGTGTGGTCAGCACCAGTTTTGATATTGTGGCCTTTCTGAGGGGTCAGTGCTGCTTGATATGTGAGCCCTTTCTGAGGGGGACAGTGCTGTCTTTTGATATTTGTGAGCCTTTTGAGGGGACAGTGCTGCTTGATATTGTGAAGCCTTTCTGAGGGGACAGTGCTGCTTTGATATTTGGAGCCTTTCTGAGGGGACAGTGCTGCTTGATATTGTGAGCCTTTCTGAGGGGACAGTGCTGTTGATATTGTGAGCCTTTCTGAGGGGACAGTGCTGCTTGTTTTGTGAGCCTTTCTGTGGGGACAGTGCTGTTTGTTATTGTGAGCCTTTCTGATGGGATCTGTGCTTTTTTGTTGATGCGTTATTGATTTATGTAGTTGTTGTGCTGAAAGACTCTATTGTTGCTGTTGTTGCTGTTATCTGTTTGAAGTATCCGAAAAAACCAAACCTATCACTTCTTATAGCCTGTGTTATATTACATTTTGGATTATCAACTATATATCATATATCCATATATCATATATTTGATATGTATATGGATATAAAAAGGAAAAAAAGTTGTTATGTTTTGGTAATAAAGGACACACACTCTCTTGTACATATTTAAATTATATACAATTGTGCATGCAGAGTTACTAAAGTCTTTGATATCAGTTCTTTATTTTGTATGTTTTGTATAGTTTTTGTTTTGCTTTACATTATACTGTCATGTTATGGTTAAAAACTAAATCAAACATGCTCTTTTTTGTCATGGCATAATTATGTCTTTGGCCTATTTTTGGCAGTTTGAACTGATGATTTTTTCCCATAGGGACAGCACTTTGCCTTGAATGCAGAGCTTACCCAATAAGGATTTAAAATGAAAACAAATAAAACAAACTTTTGAAACCCTAATTTTAAACATTTTAAGAGTAACTTTGAGTGATTTATTTGTCCAGGAAGAACTGTTCTTGTTGCTATGGATTCTTCTATGTGCACTAGTGTATGCTGCACAAAGGACCTATGTTTATTTATCTAAAAGTCAAGTGCCAGACCATAGCTCCTATACAGCCCAGTGAAGGGGGGAAATATGAGGCTTCAGATGGAATCAAACCCACAATCTTCACTGTCACAATGGTGCAATACCACTGACCACTTCTCTATGATGTTTTATTTCTATGTTTTACATTTAGCATATTGTAGCTTGGTGTGAATTGAATAATTAATTTGTTTACTCCTACCATATGGACAAGTCCTCAAGAGTAGGGTTACTGGCAACTGTTTTACAAGAGTCAAATCTCAAGATAGTTATTCCAGTATCTCCCTGATGTGCTTTGAACTGTGCAGTCTTTCTATCAGACTGGTACATAGGGGCCATTTCCACTTCCACTTCAACCTTCTGCATGTCTAGCAATCAGCACACCCCTCTGATGTGTATCACAGCACATCATTTTAAAGAAAATTATATCACAACACTTAGATTGCACAAACGTCGAAACTTGGTGTGCATTAAAATGTCCATTTCTAGTGAAAATAGTTGATATCCATTGAAAAAAACAGTTAGCTTGTCAATGATTACATAGCCACTACATCATAGAACTGTGAACTCCTACTAAAGGAAAACCACACATAGGAATGTAAGAGAAGTGGAGATAGTTGATTCTAGCTCTGAGAGTAAACTTTGGGCTATGGAGAATGTGGCCTCTGTGGAGAGGCTTTACACTATTCTACAGGTCACCTCCTCCTCCTCCTCCTCTTGCCCTCCTCTTCTCCTCCTCTTTCTCTCCTCCTCCTCCTTTCCTCCTCCTCCTCTTTCCTTCCTTCTCCTCTCTTTCCCTCCTTCTTCTCTTTCTCTCTTCTCTCTCCACTTTCATCCTTGTTCTCCTCCTCAAAAAGACAATGGCTATACTTCACAAATTCTAATAAAGATCTTTGCAGTGCAACTCAACAGTCTTTCAAAAATCTGTCCCTGTCACAGCAGACCTACAATCCACTGTCACAGTACAGCACTCTGAAAGTTAAACGTAGACAAGCAAACTCATGCACTGTCTGGTTTTACTATCCAAAGAAAAACATAATTGTTATGGAACAATCAGATAAAATAGTGAATGAAATCAATCAAAACGCCCAAAACAACAAAAGAAAACCACTTCATAAACCAAACCAAAGCAGCCAGCCCACCTAGCTCAAAGAACACCAAAACCATAACACCAAAAACAACCCTCCTTTGTGAGCATGGGTCACTCTCCACAAGAAGAAGTAGCTCAGGTTCTCAGAATGTCTCATTTCTGTTTCATGTCCTACTTCTATATATGCCAGTGATTAAGGATTCAAAATCACTATTTACAGTATGTAAAACCCTGTTCATGTCCTAGTTCTAATATTTTGCAGTGATTCAAAGATTCAAAATCACTATTTACAGGATTGAAAAACCCTGTTCATGTTATAGTTCTATATAATGCAGTGATTCAAGATTGAAATCACTATTCACAGGTGTAAAACAATGTTCATGTTTAGTTCAATATATGCAGTGATTTAAAGATTCAAAATCACTTTTTACAGTTGAAAAAACACTGTTTTGTTATAGTTCTATAAAATCAGTGATTCAAAGATTCAAGACTCACTATGTTACAGATTGTAAAACCCTGTTCATGGTTTTTGTTCTATATATCCAGTGATTCAAAGATTTTTTAATATATTTTTTTACAGTATGTAAAACCTGTTCTATTATAGTTCTATTTATGCATTTTAATTTTCAAAGATTCAAAGGTCACTATTTACAGGATGTAAAAACCTTTTCATGTTATAGTTTCTATATATCCAGTGATTCCAGATTCAAGGTCACTTTTTAAAACAGGATGGAAAACCCTGCTTAATCAGGGTATTTTTTCATAAAAAAATGTTTCACCCATCTGCCCACAAACGTGTGAAGACAGTTACAACTGTGCATCTTTTCTGTCAACAAACTGTCAAGCAAGGAAATATGCAGGATGTGTAATAGAGTTTTCTTATTTTCTAATTCCTCCTGAAAGATCTGCATTACATCAGTGAAGCATAAGCAAAGGCAAGCAGCTGAGACATTAAGTCTGGTAAGGACAAACAAATTTCATCAAAATTTTTATATATATATATATATATATATCTATATATATATTAATATATATATATATATTTGTATATATATGTAGTATATATATATATATATGTATTTATATATATATATATTATATATATATATATATATATATATATATATATATATATAATTTATTATTTATATATTATATTTACTGTAAAATCCATGGTAAGCCTCTATATAGCAACAATTTCATCAAAATTATATATATGTATAAATATATACAAAAATTGTAAATATGTGTGTGTATATATATATATATATATATATTTATATATATATATATATATATATATATACCCCTATCTACATATATATATTTATATAAATTTATATATATATATTATATATATATATACATATAATATATATTTATATATATATATATATATATATATATATATATATAAAATATTATATATACCACACACGTAAAATCCCTAGCATAAGCCACCATCTAGCAAACGCCCACAGGATGCCCACCTGTTTTTTTTGTAAGAGGACTATGCTCACTTTCACTTGGATTTGTGGGAGACTGTTCTAAAAGTCATCTAAAGTCTCTAAAAGATGTTCTAAAAGTATCTTTGCCTTCTTTACCTTCGTGTTCTTTCCTTTTTTTCTTTTACTCTTTGTCCACTCTCCCTCACTCCCCGCCACTCCCCAACTCAGTGATTTTAAGATTACGTCATGCTTTTTCCACTGATCTTTTGTCTGTCAGTGACGTACCGGTACTTTGACAACGCTTCCTGATGGCCGGAAGTTCGTTCTTGAATCTCTCTGTGCCATTTTTGCAAAATGCCAAGCGACAGTCTTACACTATATCTTTCAAATTGGAAGCCCTCCAGTATCTGGATAACGAAGCAGAGTGGAATGTTTCGGAGTGTGCCCCTGAAATTTCTGTGAATAGGAAGAGGATCAGGGAATGGAGTGAAAACAGAGATAGACTTGAACAGCGGAAATTGGAAGCCCTCCAGTATCTCGATAAGAAGCAGGGGGAATGTGCCCATGAATTTCTGTGGATAGGTCAAGTGTTCTACTCACACGACCTAACTCACATGCTTTCGAGGGTTTGTATTCACTCGATTAAAATGGTTGAGCACAAAATTACTTTGTGCAAAGGGGTCTATCCCTAGCAAACGCCCACCCCCCAATTTTGCCCTAAATCTGTGCACAGGGGGGGTGGGCGTATGCTAGGTTATATATATATATGTGGTGGTGTGTGTGTGTGATGTGTGTGTGTGGGTGTGTGTGTGTGGTGTGTGTGTGTGTGTGTGTGGTGTGCATATATATATGTGTGTGTGTGTGTGTGTGGTGTGTGTGTGTGTGTGTGTGTGTGTGTGTGTGTGTATTCTTTGTCACTTCGTGATCACGGAAACAGACTGTACACCGGTATTAGGACTGAGAGCTGTACAAAGCATGCAGCTGCTGAAAGTCAATGAGGAGAACAGCGCAGTGGAGCTGACAGCTGACATCTACGAAGCAAATGAAGCAAATAAATTCAAGTTTAAACTTGACAGACACCAGGCAGCAGGTGAGTCCATTGAAGAATATGTGGCAGACCTGAGAAGACTGATCAAAACCTGCAACTATGGACCATTAGAAAATAGACTGCTGAGAGACCAAATTGTACTAGGTGTACGCGACGAGACTTTAAGATCGAAACTGCTAGAAGTCCGACAACTGACGTTGAACAGGAATGCGTTGATATGTGCAGAGCACACGAAACAAGTCAACAGCAAAACGATGCAAATGGCAAAGAAGACACAGATGAGCAGGAAGTCCAAGCGTTTCGAGAAAAGAAATATTCAAAAATGAACCACGAACAGATCGAGATCAGAGAATGGAATGAAAGTGGATACTGTGGTGGTAGGCACCCAAGAGCAAAAGAAAATGTTCCAGCTTTTGGGAAGAGATGCAGAACCTGTGGCGCGAATAATCACTTTGCTTCATGCTGCAAAACACCGGCGTACAAGAAGAAAACAAAAATTCGACACTTTGAAGAAGAGGATTCGGATACGGAGAGTGGAACATCGAAATTCTCAAGATTGACGATAAAAGCAAGAAAAAAGAATAGAAATATACGGGCAAGAATGCTGATCAATGAAATGCCAGTAAGATTTCTTCTTGACACAGGAGCAACAACAAATGTTATGTCCGAGAGCCTGTACAGAGAAGTCACCGGGGATAGAACGATGCTCTGACCTGCAAGACACTCAGAGAAAACTGCTGATATTGAATGGAACAGAAATGGAGCCGGTTGGGGAGATAATACTGCGAGTGAAGAACCCCAAGACAGAAAAAAAAGTACAAGGTGAACTTCGTGATCACGGAAACAGACTGTACACCAGACTGTACACCGGTATCAGGACTGAGAGCTGTACAGGCATGCAGCTGCTGACAGTCAATGAAGAGAACAGCGCAGTGGAGCTGACAGAACTACTACCAGGACAGAGAGTCAAGTTCCCAACCACCCGACGTAAAGACGGTGAAGCATTCGCTCTGCCTTTGAGTCTTGTCTTGTAAGACATGACGTGAGACATGAGATGCGTTGATGCAAGAAGGAAACTGCTATCAGCATTCTGATCACTACTAACATACGTCACAGTGTGTGTGTGTGTGTGTGGTGGTGTGTGTGTGTGTGTGTGTGTGTGTGGTGTGTGTGTGTGTGTGTGTGTGTGTGTGTGTGTGTGTGTGGTGTGTAACAAAAATGCTAGTACTGACAGTGTACACAAAGATAACAGAAGTAACCAGAAATCAAGAAACAAAAACTACAGTAGCAAATCAAGACGATTCAAATGTTAGCTAATGTCGTGTATTGTAAATATGGTAAAGGTGTTGCCACCAATCTTCACTGAAACAGCAAAAATAATTTCATATGTAAATTTCATCAAAACGAAATTATAAAAAAAGATCATTTCATACAACGTGTTATCAAAATACATAGAAAAAAAAGAATTTCTACTCAAATTTACCGATGGAAGCACAGGTGAAATTGAGCTTAGCCATTCTGTGTCAAGAGCAAAAAGCCCTGATGCAAGAAAGGAAACTATCTAAACGGGAATCCATTTCTAACATCAAGCAGGTAAAAAGTAGTGTGATGATGTGAAACTATAACATGAATAAGAGCTCAGCAAGAAAGGCAGGTGTAAAAATAGTTCCATGAACACGCCATTATAAGAAAGAAACATGAAACTTGTGCCGGAAAAAAACCTTTAGAAATCAGAACAAAATACAACAAATTTACAACTTGTATCTTCTATTTCAACAACTTCAATAGAATTCGGTAATACGTCAGTTCCGCTATCCACTTCTGTGAAGGTATCTAGGTCGTTGTTGACAACACACTCTCCATGCAAAAATTCATTACCCAGACCTGTCAGTCATGCTACTATCAATTACGCGCATTAGTGCAATTCGAAAGTACCTGTCCACTAATGCAACATCCAAACTTGTCACTTCTCTTATTCTTTCATGTCTGGACTATTGCAATTCTCTTTTAGCTGTCTGCCAGCATTGTCCATCCACTCCCTTCAACGTATACAAAACTCTACAGCTCGTCTAGTCCTCCGAAAGAAAAAATCTGAACACATTACCCCTCTCTTGCAATCTCTCCACTGGCTGCCGTACCATAGAGAGTAAACTACAAAATTAGTACCCTCTGTTACAAATGTCTCCACAAAACTGCACCCTCTTACCTCTGTGAAATGTCTTCACTTGTACACACCTTCTTGCTCCCTCCGCTCGGCCGCAGATACTTTGTCCTTAAGAATACCCAGATTCAACCTATCTACCGTTGGCCGCCATTGATCTGGAACGACCTCCCTCTCTCCCTCCGGCAAAAGTCTACTTATGACACTTTTAAATCCAACCTCAAGACACACTTATTTCAAACCTAAGATTCTCCCTTCTGTTTCCGTCTCTTCTCTGTCCCCGCCTTCGACATATACCTGCCAAAGTGTATAGCCTTTGTGGGTGGGTGTGTGTGTGGGCGCGCGCGTGCGCTTGCGTGTGTGTGTGTGTGCGTGTGTGTGCGCTTGCGTGTGTGAGTACGTTCGAATTTGCTAGGACCATAGATTGGTATTGAATACTTGTGTGATGTATAGGTTGAATGCAAGCCCTTTGATTTGTTTTTACAAGATATAGCGCTATATAAGTTCCATGTATTATTATTATCAATTAGCAAAATGGAAATATTCAAACCCACACCTTTCAAAAATCAACACAAAAAACAAACTTCCAAAATGGCTCCTTACCTATTCACAAAAATAATAACATGATTAAGATGATTGAATCTTCCTCTACACTTATACTTGAAATGCTGTAATGAAATTACAAACTTACTTTTTACAATATTTTTTTTCTCCTTTTAATAAAAAG
>JASPKP010000122.1:30000-32500 GCA_030674155.1 Stramonita haemastoma
TATAATATATAATATATATAATATAATATAATATAATATAATATAATATAATATAATATAATATAAATAATTATAAACAAATATATATATATAGATATTGATATATGATACGATATGATTTGATAGATTGAATGTACGAGTGATGTGATGTGATGTGTGATGGATGTAGTTTGTGGATGTGTGTATGATGTGATGGTGTGATGCGATGTTGTGATGTGATGTGGATGTATGTGATGTGATGTTCGATGTGGTGGTGTGATGTGATGTGCTGTGGTGTGGTGATTGGGCATGTGTGTGTGAAGCATGTGGTGTGGCATGTGATGTGGATGTGTGTGTGATGTGGTTGCATGTGGATGTGTGTGGATGGTGGATGATGGTGATGTGGTATGTGCAATGTGATGTGTGATTTGATGATGGTGATGTGATGTGGATGTGGAATGTTGATGTGGTGTGATGTGATTGCTGATGTGATGTGGTGGCGCCAATGTGGGTGATGTGGTGATGTGATGTGGCGGTGTGATGTGAGCGAGTGTGATGTGATGACGTGTGATGTGGCGGTGTGATGTGGCTGTGCTGTGGCGTGTGATGTGGGTGATGGCGGTGTGATGTGATATGATGTGGCGGTGTGACGTGTGATGATGTGGTGTGCGATGTGATGAGGTGATGTGATGTGGTGTGTGGTGGCGATTGGCGATGTGGTGGATGATGGTGGGTGATGTGTGTGGCGTGCGATGTGGAATTGCGATGTGGCGATGTGATGTGGCGATGCGATGTGGCGATGCGAATGTGGCGATGCGATGTGATGTGATGTGTGGCGACGTGATGCGGCGATGTGTGGCGATGTTGTGGTGTGATGCGGCGATGTGATGTGATGATGGCGATGTGATGTGGTGATGTGATGTGGTGATGGCGGTTTGATGTGGTGGTGTGGTGTGATTTTATATGGTGATGTGGTGATGTGACGTGGTAATGTGATGTGGTGATGTGGTGATGTGATTGTGATGTGGTATATATATGTCATAAAATATGATATGATTTGATACAATGAGATAAGAACAATATAATGATATGATATGATATGATATGTATGATATGTATGTATGATATGATATGATATGATATGATATGTATGATATGTATGGATGTGATATGATATGATATGATATGATATTTAACATGACATGACATAACATAATGTAATATAATTACAATGCAACACAATACATCACAATGCATTACACCACAAGTAATATATGCAATGGAATGCAATACAAAACAATATAACAATACAATGCAACATACAGAATACAACATCAATACCATACAATTCAATAAAATACAGTACAATACACTAAACTAAAGTAATGTTTGGTTTGCATATGTTTCTGAGTCAAGAACATGACCCACTGTTCTGCTCATTTTGACTGGCTGGGTTTGCCTCATAATTCTAGCAAGTTCTGAGGTTTCTGAAATGTTCTCACATCTTCGAGTTTGTACCAGTGTCCAGGAGCAGTCGTCAAAAGCTAAAAATAGCACTCTGCTGTTGTGACAAGTGAGGAGGAGGAATGAGGAATAGGAATAAGGAAGTGAATATAGATCTAGCTCATGAACAGAGAGTGTAATGACAGAGTCATGTTGTACATCTGTGTTTGTTGACAGAGTTCGTTTCAAGTGGAAAGCTACGTTTTTATTATGAAAACTCTTTCAGGAAACTAGATATTTATTGAACAAATGCATATCAGAATTAATTAGATTAATCTTGGGTCAACTCTTTCTACATTTAAAAAGAAAACCATAAAATAAAAAGAAAGATTTAGAAGTCCTTTGAAAAAGCAAGGCATCGTCCAGTATATTACTATGCTTGTATTCCTTTCTTTCCTTTTCATTCTCACTTGTACAGAGTGCCCCTACCCCCACACCCCTTGTGAGCATTCCCCACCCCCACCTTCATTCTACAGTCACTGACCTGGAGAGCGTAACAGCTGTGAGAGTTGTTCCGTAATCATCTTCAGCTTGTCCAGGCTGGGGCAGTGATGATCTTTCCTGACGACATTCATACGTCTCTCAAAACTGTCTGTCTTCATGTCCATGCTGACGTCAGAATCTCTGATCTTGATGACGTAAGAGTCAGGATCAGTAGTGCTTTGGACAACGTCAGAATTGGTCATGTGGTCCTTGTAAGTGTCAAGAACATGTGTATGTTCCCTGACCATGTCTAACAGCTCGCCTGCTAGGGACTTGATGGTCTCCAGTGCGGTCACAATGTCCAGGTGTTCACTGCTGTCCTGCTGTGTCAGACCATTCTGCTTCTCCCTCCTGTCCTTCACAGCTCTGCATGAGTCACATGATACATCACGTGACTGTTGGTCACTGATGTTGCTAATGCTGTCCAAGGACAATGTAGACAGGTCACAAAATGACCTCAGGTGAGGTGTGGTAGAGTCTGGGAGGAAGTGTTTCGTACAGCCTGGGGTAGCAGACGTAGAACATGACCTTTTGC
>JASPKP010000122.1:45000-47500 GCA_030674155.1 Stramonita haemastoma
TTTAGAAGTCAATTTTCTTGATTTTTTTGTGAGGGCAGGATGAAAAAAAGTTGTGTAAACTTAATCTTTTACCCTCAATAAAGATCATTTTGACTTGACTTGACTTGACTTGTCTTGACACCACACACACACACACACACACACACACACACACACACACACACACACACACAACACACACAACACACACCACACACACAAAACACACACACACACACACACACACACACACACACACACACACACACACACACACACACACACACCCCACACACACCCACCACACACACACACACACACACTGTCTTAATCCATGAAGTGTTGTGGTCTGGATTCTGGTATTTTGAATGCCATGCTAAACTGAGGAGTCATTGCAGCCAACCTGCAATGTTGTTGCTGCTGTTGTTGTTTTAATCTTAAAGTCAAGTAAAGTCAAAAACACTTTACTCATCCCTGAAGGGCAGTTACAATACTGACAGGCATACTGATAGAAATCATAATCAAGCACACGAAGTAGCTACATTTCATATTTGTTCAAACATTATAAAACTTCAAATAAAAATGTCACAAACACTCACACTCTACGCATGCGCGCTTGCACACATGCAAACACACGCACACACACACACCAATGTTCCGATACAATGTTCTTAAAAATCATTAACTAGAAAAGACATATGATCACCATTATTTCCACATTATACGCACGCGTTCACACCCGCACATATACATGCATGCACGCACGCACACACACACCACACACACACACACACACACACACACACACACACACACACACACACACACACACTCCCCCCCCTCCCCATACAATCCACACCCACCCGCCCCAACACTCACACCACACACACACACCATCCACCCCCCCCCCCCTCCCCCCACCTGTTGTTCCAGTTCAGCCAGTTTACTGCAGACAGTAGTTACACCACAGTGCCTGTCCCTTTGTGGTCCCTAGTCATTGGATACACACCAAACTGATGTTACCATTTTTAGTTATCAGTAGTCATAACCACACACACACACCAAACTGATGTTACTATTTTTAGTTATCAGTAGTCACATAACACACACACACACACCAAACTGATGTTACTATTTTTAGTTATCAGTAGTCATAACACACACGCACACACACACACACACACACACACACACACACACACACACACACACCAAACTGGTGTTACTATTTTTAGTCATCAGTAGTCATTTAACACACACACACACACACACACACACACACACACACACACACACACACACACACACCACACACACACACACCCTTACACCAAACTGGTGTTACTATTTTTAGTTATCATAGTCATAACACACACAGACACACACACAGACACACACACATACACACACACACACACACACACACACACACACACACACACACACACACACACCAAAACTGGTGTTACTAGTTTTAGTCATCAGTAGTCAAAACACACACACACACAACACACACACACACACACACACACACACACACAACACACACACACACACACACACACACACACACACACACACACACACACACCCTTACACCAAATTGGTGTTAGTATTTTTAGTCATCAGTAGTCATAACACACACACACACACACACACACACACACACACACACACACACACACACACACACACACACACACACACCCTTACACCAAATTGGTGTTAGTATTTTTAGTCATCAGTAGCCATATCACACACACACACACACACACACACACACACACACACACACACACACACACACACACACACACACACACACACACACACACACTTACACCAAACAGGTGTTACTGGTGAATGTCATATGAGACAGGCAACAAAGCAATAATATTCACTGATACAGTAATTATTAGACATACCAAGTGTAAGCTGAAGCTTTGGTATTGCTGCTAGAAACAGGAAACACTGCAGACCTCCAGAAAACTAGATGTCAAACCATCTTCACTCCTGAAAGGATCAGCTCTCACAACAAAACTCTGTACACAACGTAATGTTACACACTCAGAAATTTACACAAGATTTACTCAGAATACGCGACAGAGTCAGTTTCTAGCTCGTTTTCTGTGAACATTCGACATTTCCTGTCCCTCACTAGGCCTACGCCTTTTTGCCTTCGTCACCAACAATGGCTGGCTACACACCATCTGTAAGTGTTGCGACTTTTCCTGCTGTTTTGGTATTTCACTCTTGCCTTCATACTACACCTAAGAAACCATTCACAGAAACAAAAATAAAGCCACTTTTTGTGAAAGACTTGCCTCTGACTCAGAACTCGTGGAGCCTTGCACAAATCTGGCAGGCTTGAATTTATTTTCATTTTGCAGCGAACCCTGCAATATTTGTTGTCTGCTTGCTGCCTAACCTCATTATGTATGCACTGGGTTAAGGCTGCAGGAAGACACCAACCCTCATTGTACCATTTCCAGCATTCTCATGGGTCTGTGATATCAATCCC
>JASPKP010000122.1:52500-55000 GCA_030674155.1 Stramonita haemastoma
GGATTATGTTTGTTGAATACGTGTCTATCTTTTTTGTGTGAATGATTATCAATGTATCCAGTGGGGGATTATGTTTGTTGAATACGTGTCTATCTTTTTTGTTTGAATGATTATCAATGTATCCAGTGGGGGATTATGTTTGTTGAATACGTATCTATCTTTTTTGTGTGAATGATTATCAATGTATCCAGTGGGGGATTTTGTTTGTTGAATACGTGTCTATCTTTTTTGTTTGAATGTTATCAATGTATCCAGTGGGGGATTATGTTTGTTGAATACGTATCTATCTTTTTTGTTTGAATGTTATCAATGTATCCAGTGGGGGATTATGTTTGTTGAATACGTATCTATCTTTTTTGTTTGAATGTTATCAATGTATCCAGTGAGGATTATGTTTGTTGAATACGTATCTATCTTTTTTGTTTGAATGTTATTAATGTATCCAGTGGGGGATTTTGTTTGTTGAATACGTATCTATCTTTTTTGTTTGAATGATTATCAATGTATCCAGTGGGGGATTTTGTTTGTTGAATACGTATCTCTCTTTTTTGTTTGAATGATTATCAATGTATCCAGTGGGGGATTATGTTTGTTGAATACGTATCTATCTTTTTTGTTTGAATGATTATCAATGCATCCAGTTGGGGATTTTGTTTGTTGAATACGTATCTATCTTTTTTGTTTGAATGCTATCAATGTATCCAGTGGGGGATTATGTTTGTTGAATACGTATCTATCTTTTTTGTTTGAATGTTATCAATGTATCCAGTGGGGGATTATGTTTGTTGAATACGTGTCTATCTTTTTTGTGTGAATGATTATCAATGTATCCAGTGGGGGTTTATGTTTGTTGAATACGTATCTATCTTTTTTTTGTGTGAATGATTATCAATGTATCCAGTGGGGGTTTATGTTTGTTGAATACGTATCTATCTTTTTTGTGTGAATGATTATCAATGTATCCAGTGGGGGGTTATGTTTGTTGAATACGTATCTATCTTTTTTGTTTGAATGATTATCAATGTATCTAGTGAGGATTATGTTTGTTGAATACGTATCTATCTTTTTTGTTTGAATGATTATCAATGTATCCAGTGGGGGATTATGTTTGTTGAATACGTATCTATCTTTTTTGTTTGAATGATTATCAATGTATCCAGTGGGGGATTATGTTTGTTGAATACGTATCTATCTTTTTTGTTTGAATGATTATCAATGTATCCAGTGAGGATTATGTTTGTTGAATACGTATCTATCTTTTTGTTTGAATGATTATCAATGTATCCAGTGGGGGATTATGTTTGTTGAATACGTATCTATCTTTTTTTGTGTGAATGATTATCAATGTATCCAGTGGGGGATTATGTTTGTTGAATACGTATCTATCTTTTTTGTGTGAATGATTATCAATGTATCCAGTGGGAGATTATGTTTGTTGAATACGTATCTATCTTTTTTGTTTGAATGATTATCAATGTATCCAGTGGGGGATTATGTTTGTTGAATACGTATCTATCTTTTTTGTGTGAATGATTATCAATGTATCCAGTGGGGGATTATGTTTGTTGAATACGTATCTATCTTTTTTGTGTGAATGATTATCAATGTATCCAGTGGGGGATTATGTTTGTTGAATACGTATCTATCTTTTTTGTGTGAATGATTATCAATGTATCCAGTGGGGGATTATGTTTGTTGAATACGTATCTATCTTTTTGGTTTGAATGATTATCAATGTATCCAGTGGGGGATTATGTTTGTTGAATACGTATCTATCTTTTTTGTTTGACTGATTATCAATGTATCCAGTAGGGGATTATGTTTGTTGAATACGTATCTATCTTTTTTGTTTGACTGATTATCAATGTATCCAGTAGGGGATTATGTTTGTTGAATACGTATCTATCTTTTTGTTTGACTGATTATCAATGTATCCAGTAGGGGATTATTGAATATGTATCTCACAAGACAAGCTCTCACCTGAAATCCACAAAGGAAAAGGAAGAGAGGGCGGCCTAGAAATACCTGGCGCCGGGATCTGGATGCAGATGCGAAACAGATGGGCAAGACGTGGGGACAACTGGAACGCCTAGCCCAGAGCCGAGATACTGGAGACAGCTGGTTGGCGGCCTAGGCCCCAGAAGGGACCACAGGCAGACATGACATGACATGAATATGTATCTAGCTTTTTTGGTTCAATAATTATCAATATATCCAGTGGGGGCTTATGCGTTTGTTGAATGTATACCTATCTCCTTTCTTAAAACGGTAGGTTCAACTCTTATTGTTGGTGATGGTGGTTTTTGTGGGGAAGGGGTTGCTATTATCTTTTTTTTTTTTTTTTTTTTTTGGGGGGGCGGGGTTGTTTTGGTTTGGGGTTCTTTGTATTTTGTTTGCTTTTTTCTCGTTTGGTTTTTTTTTTTTTTTTATATTTTTGCTTCGTTTTTGTTGTTGGTTTGGGGGTTTTTTCTTTTTCTTTTTGTTGTTGTTTTGTTTTGAT
>JASPKP010000122.1:60000-67500 GCA_030674155.1 Stramonita haemastoma
CATTCACTATACCGCAAGTGGCTATTCTGGGTGCTAATTTTTCATTGAGATGGTAAACTGATGTCTCATGTGTAACACACATTAAATGTATGTAAAAGAACCCACAACAAGATATTTTCCCTGGCAAAATCATGAAACACAAAGCCACACTGATGAAGAAACAAAATTCATACATATGCAGGCAGGACGAAAACAAGTGGGGATGCTCTTGTGGGGACATGCTCTCCTGTGGACAGTGGCCCAAGTTTCACACACTAAACTCTGCTGTGACTGAAAACTACACACTCTGAACAGCAGACTGACACGTACCTGCCTACAAGACAAAACATGGTCTGGGAGCAACATGGACCATCAACACTATATAGTATATGGCCAGGAATGGTAGTTTTGCTTTCTGATTACAGGCAATATTGAAACATCTGATTATTTGTTATACAAGTAACAACAACTAGACACAAAGCAAACGAAACCTAAATCACCGCCATCACCAACAGCAGTAACAACAACAACAACAAACAACGACAACGACAACAACAGCAACAACCTTTTGCAAGGTAAGAGATGGGGTAGGGTCATGATATTAAAAGCGTGCACTGCAGTAATGTCTCTGGAGCACACCAGATAAACACAAGGACATGGAAAAAACAGCCATCATCATCCTAAACTGTATCCTAGAAACCAGTGGCTTGACACTTTGCTCCTATATTAAGGACAGACGTCACTCTTCTGGTTTAGTGTTCACTATTTCATGTGGTCACCTTGTCTCTCACAGGGATCAAGGCCAAGTTGCATGGAGGCTACACTGTTTGTTTTATGTGATGTGTTGGTCCTGTGTGACGTAGTCAGGATCAAAGGGTGACGTCCTAATCTGGACTACACGTGGAGTTGTGTTGGCCCATGTCTTCTGCCCCTGTTGCTGTGTGTAAAGGTCAAGGTAAGGTCAGTGACCACAGTGGGGTCTTCTTTTCTTCAGGTCAGTTCCCGTCTGTTTCCCTGTCCTTCTCCTTTTCCTGTGTGCTGAGTCAGTCAGTGTGGTCAGCACCCAGTGCTTGATATTGTGAGCCTTTCTGAGGGGACAATGCTTTTTGATTTTGTGAGCGTTTCTGAGGGGACAGTGCTGTTTGATATTGTGAGCCTTTCTGAGGGGACAGTGCTGCTGATATTGTGAGCCTTTCTGAGGGGACAGTGCTGTTTGATTGATATTGTGAGCCTTTCTGAGGGGACAGTGCTGCTTGATATTGTGAGCCTTTCTGAGGGGACAGTGCTGCTTGATATTGTGAGCCTTTCTGAGGGGACAGTGCTGCTTGATAATGTGAGCCTTTCTGAGGGGACAGTGCTGCTTGATATTGTGAGCCTTTCTGAGGGGACAGTGCTTTTTTGTTGATGCGTTATTGCATTTTATGTAGTTGTTGTGCTTGAATTAGGGTCTACTGTTGTTGCTGTTGTTGCTGTTATCTGTTTGCAAGATATCCCGAAAAAAACAAACCTATCACTTCTTGAAAGCCTGTGTTTTATACATTTTGGATTATCAACAAATATATCCCAATATCCATATATGTGTATATGGAATAAAAGGAAAAAAAGTTGTTATGTTTTGTAATAAAGGACACAACACTCTCCTTGTACGTATTTACATTATATACAATTGTACATGCAGAGTTACTAAAGTCTTTGATATCAGTTCTTTATTTTGTATTGTTTTGTATAGTTTTTGTTTTGCTTTACATTATACTGTACTGTTATGGTTAAAAACTAAATCAAACATGCTCTTTTTAGTCATGGCATAATTATGTCTTTGAATGACAGTTTGACTAATGATTTTTTTTCCAGGGACAGCACTTTGCCTTGAATGCAGAGCTACCCAATCAGGATTAAAATGAAAACAAATAAACACAAACTTTCGAAACCCTAATTTGTGACGCTCCACCACATAATGAGACGGAGTGCACATGAGGTCAATTTTTAGTTATTGACATGCTATTAATGTGCAACAAAGTGGCTATCAAATACAAAAAACAGATTGAAAATTGGACAATTCTGTGCAAACATTATTACAAATTGAAATGATAGACTGCAGGATGTGACAAAATAGAGAAACGGGCAAGTTTATTTTTGTAACAGGTTGTCAGAATGAGTGCTTTGGTATTTTCAAAACACATTTAAAAGCAAAATGAATAAAAATGATGCCTTAATATTTCATTATAAGATAAATAAACAGATCTAGTTTAATAATCAATGAAAATATCAAAATTGACAACTTGACCCCACCTGTCTTTAATGGCTCATAGCGCAAAATTGGGCATGGGTAATGTGCTAAGCGACTCATTTCGTGGTGGAGCGCCACATTTGAACATTTTAAGAGTAACTTTGAGTGATTTATTTGTCCAGGAAGAACTTTCTTGTTGCTATGGATTCTTCTATGTGCACTAGGTGTATGCTGCACAAGGGACCTACGTTTATCTTATCTAAAAGACAAGTGCCAGACCATAGCTCCGATAAAGCCCAGTGAAGGGGGGAATATGAGGCTTCAAATGGGAATCAAACCCACAATCTATCACTGTCAACAATGGTGCATTACCACTGGACCACTTCTCTATGATGTTTTATTTCTTGTTTTACATATAGCATATTGTAAGCTTGGTGTGAATTGAATTAATTAATTATGTTTACTCCTACCCTACTGAACAAGTCCTCAAGAGTAGGGTTACTGGCAACTGTTTTACAAGAGTCAAGATCTGAAGATAGTTATTCCAGTCATCTCCCTGATTGCTTTGAAACTGTGCAGTCTTTCTATCAGACTGGTACATAGGGGCCATTTCCACTTCCACTTCAACCTCTGAAAGTCTAGTAAATCAGCACACCCTGTAATGTGTATCACAGCACCTCCATTTTAAAGAAAATCTATATCACAACACTTAGATTGCACAAACTTCGAAGCATGAGTGCATAAAATTTCCATTTTCTAGTGAAAAAGTTGATATCCATTGAAAAAAAAGTTAGCTTGTCAATGATTACATAGCCACTACATCATAGAACTGTGAACTCCTACTAAAGGAAAACCACACACAGGAATGTAAGAGAGTGGAGATAGTTGATCTCCTAGCTCTGAGAGAAACTATGGGCTATGGAGAATGTGGCCTCTGTGGAGAGGCTTTACACTTTCTACAGGTCACCTCCTCCTCCTCCTCTTGCCCTCCTCTTCTCCTCCTCTTTCCCTCCTTCTCCTCCTCTTTCCCTCCTTCTTCTCTTTCTCTCTTCTCTCCACTTTCTCCTTGTTCTCCTCCTCAAAAAGACAATGGTTATACTTCACAAATTCTAATAAAGATCTTTTCAGTGCAAATCAACCAGTCTTTCAAAATCTGTTCCCTGTCACAAGCAGACCTACAATCCACTGTCACAGTACAGCACTCTGAAAGTTGACGTAGACAAGCAAACTCATGCACTGTCTGGTTTTACTATCCAAAGAAAAACATAATTGTTAAGGAACAATCAGATAAACATAGTGACTGAAATCAATCAAAACGCCCAAAACAACAAAAGAAAACCACTTCATAAACCCAAACCAAAGCAGCCAGCCCACCAATCAACCAGCTCAAAGAAACACCAAAACCATAACACCAAAAACAACCCTCCTTTGTGAGCATGGGTCACTCTCCACAAGAAAGAAGTAGCTCAGGTTCTCAGAATGTCTCATTTCTGTTCATGTCCTAGTTCTATATATGCAGTGAATCAAAGATTGAAAATCACTATTTACAGTATGTAAAACACTGTTCATGTCCTAGTTCTATATATCCAGTGATTCAAAGATTCAAAATCACTATTTACAGGATGGAAAACCCTGTTCATGTTATAGTTCTATATATGCAGTGATTCAAAGATTCAAAATCACTATTTACAGGATGTAAAACACTGTTCACGTTATAGTTCTATATATCCAGTGGTTTAAAGATTCAAAATCACAATTTACAGGATGTAAAACCCTGTTCATGTTATACTTCTATATATGCAGTGATTCAAAGATTCAAAATCACTATTTACAGGATGTAAAACACTGTTCATTTTATAGTTCTATAGATCCAGTGATTCAAAGATTCAAAATCACTATTAATTTACAGCGTGTACAACCCTGTTCATGTTATAGTTCTATATATGCAGTGATTCAAAGATTGAAAATCACTATTCACAGGGTGTAAAACAATGTTCATGTTATAGTTCAATATATCCAGTGTTTCAAAGATTCAAGGTCACTATTTACAGGCTGTTAAACCCTGTTCATGTTATATTTCTATATATGCAGTGATTCAAAGATTCAAGGTCACTATTTACAGGATGGAAAACCCTGCTTAATCAGGGTCATTTTTTCATAAAAAATGTTTTCAGCCAACCTGTCCACAAACGTGTGAAGACAGTTACAACTGTGCATCATTCTGTCAACAAACTGTCAGAGCAAGGAAATATGCAGGATGTGTAATATAGTTTCTTATTTTCTAATTCCTCCTGAAAGATCTGCATTACATCAGTGAAGCAATAAGCAAAGGCAAGCAGCTGAGACATTAAGTCTGGTAAGGGACAAACAAATTTCATCAATTTTATATAGATAGATAGATAGATAGATAGATAGATAGATAGATAGATAGATAGATAGATAGATAGATAGATAGATAGATAGATAGATAGATAGATAATAGATAGATGATAGATACTATATAATATGTATCTTATATCTATATATTATCTTATCTATCTATCTATCTATTATCTATCTTATCTATCTATCTATCTATCTATCTATCTATCTATCTATCACTATCTATCTATCATATTTATTTATATTATTTTATATCTATATCTATATCTATATCTATATCTATATCTATATCTATATTATATTTATATATATATATATATATATATACACACGTAAAATCCCTAGCATAAGACCACCATCTAGCAAACGCTCACAGACGCCCACCCTGTTTTTTTCTAAGAGACTATGCTCACTTTCACTTGGATTTGTGCAGACTGTTCTAAAAGTCATCTTTTGCCTTCTTTACCTTCGTGTTTCTTTCCTTTTTTTTCTTATTCTTTGTCCACTCTCCTCACTCCCACCCATCCCCAACTCAGTGATTTTAAAATTACGTCATGCTTTTTCCACTGACGTCTTTTGTTTGTCAGTGACGTACCGTACTTTGACAACGTTTCCTGATGGCCGGAAGCTGGTTCTTGAATCTCTCTGTGCCATTTTTTTGCAAAATGCCAAAGTGACAGTCTTACACTGTATCTTTCAAATTGGAAGCCCTCCAGTATCTGGATAACGAAGCAGGTGGGAATGTTTCGGAGTGTGCCCGTGAAATGTCTGTGAATAGGAAGAGGATCAGGGAATGGAGTGAAAACAGAGATAGACTTGAACAGCAGAAATTGGAAGCCCTCCAGTATCTCGATAAGAAGCAGGTGGGAATGTGCCCATGAATTTTCTGTGGATAGGTCAAGTGTTCTACTCACACGACCTAACTCACATGCTTTTGGGGTTTGTATTCACTCGATTACATGGTTGAGCACAAAAATTACTTTGTGCAAAGGGGTCTATCCCTAGCAAATGCCCACCCCCCAATTTTGTCCTAAATCTGTGCACAGGGGGTGGGGTGGGCATATGCTAGGTATATATAATATATATAATATTTATATATATATATATTAATATATATATATATATATATATAATATATATATATATATATATATATGTTGTGTGTGTTGTGTGTGTGTGTGTGTGTGTGTGTGTGTGTGTGTGTGTTGTGTGTGTGTGTGTGTGTGTGTAACAAAAATGCTAGTACTGACAGTGTACACAAAGATAACAGAAATAACCAGAAATCAAGAAACAAAAACTACAGTAGCACATCAAGACGATTCAAATGTTAGCTAATGTCGTGTATGGTAAATATGGTAAAGGTGTTGCCACCAATCTTCACTGAAACAGCAAAACTATTTCATATGTAGATTTCATCAAAAGGAAAATATAAAATAGATCATTTCATACAACGTGTTTCAAAATACATACATACAAAAAAAAAAAGAATTTCTCCTCAAATTTACTGATGGAAGCACAGGTGAAATTGAGTTTAGCTATTCTGTGTCAAGAGCAAAAAGCCCTGATGCAAGAAAGGAAACTATCTAAACGGGAATCCATTTCTAACATCAAGCAAGTAAAAAGTAGTGTGATGTGAAAACTATAACACGAATAAGAGCTCAGCAAGAAAGGCAGGTGTAAAAATAGTTCCATGAACACGCCATTATAAGAATGAAGTATGAAACATGTGCCGGAAAAAAATCTTCAAAAATCAGAACAAAATACAACAAATTTAAGCTTGTGTGACAATTAGCAAAATGGAAATATTCAAACCCACACTTTAAAAAAAAAACCCGCAAAAAACAAATTTCCAAAAGTGGCCCCTTACCTATTCACAAAAATAATAACATGATTAAAATGAATGAATCTTCCACTACACTTACATTTTAAAGGCTATGATGAAGTTACAAACTTACTTTTTACAACATTTTTTTTCTCCTTTTAATAAAAAGTTGCATATAATATTTTTATTCACAAAAGCAGCAGTCCTCTACAACATGAAAATAACAAAAGAATGATAACTATTAGCAAATTCTATACATAAGGAATATGATCACGTACATCACACAATGTATCATTGGATGAAAAAAGCAAAACTGTATTCAAGAACAAGTTGATTCCAGACAACAACAAAAAACAGGATAGCAGACCAGGTTTTGTTCATTAAAGCAAGATAGACTATGACACACGTCACAGCTTCAGATGACACAGACTACAATCATGATTACATAAATTCTAGTTTCTAAAACATCTGGGTTTTGCTACAGTTGTTTAAATCATTTAATTTAATGCACACAACTAAAACAAAATATCGGGAAATATTTCCACATAAAAAGTGTCGGTTTGGATTTGATGGGTATTTCATTTTAAGGGTTTTGTTTTCTTTGGGTTTTTCTTTTTTTTCCCTTCTAATTCACAGTATTGTGTTCAGCAAAGAAACTCTCTCTCTCTCTCTCTCTCTCTCTCTCTCTCTCTCTCTCTCTCTCTCTCTCTCTCTCTCTCTCTCTCTCTCTCTCTCCTCTCTCTCTCTCTCTCTCTCTCCTCTCTCTCTCTCTCTCTCTCTCTCTCTCTCTCTCTCTCTCTCTCTCTCTCTCTCTCTCTCTATCTATTCATCAGCATTGTTTAAGTCAAGAATCTGTTCTCTCTCTCTCTCTCTCTCTCTCTCCTCTCTCTCTCTCTCTCTCTCTCTCTCTCTCTCTCTCTCTTCTCTCTCCTCTCTCTCTCTCTCTCTCTCCTCTCTCTCTCGTTGCCTAAACATGTTATCATCCATATTGAGAAATACTTTATTCACTTTTTGTATTATTTAATAATTACGTGTTGAATGCAGTTGATTTTGTATATTTTTTTAATTCTCAAGTAAGCTGAATAATTAT
>JASPKP010000122.1:77500-80437 GCA_030674155.1 Stramonita haemastoma
CTATCGACTAGACCATGAGTGGTGGTCTGGGTGCTAGTCTTTTGGTGAGATGATAAACCGATGTCCTGTGTGTTACACATATTTAGTGCACGTAAAAGAACCCACCACAACAAGCAAGTTGTCCCTAGCAAAATTGTGTCAAAAAAAGCTACTCTTAAAGGGAAACAAATATGGTTGCAACAAAAAAAGAAAAGAAAATGGGTAGTGCTGCTCTTGTGTCGATGTAGTCTCCCCAGGGAGAGCAGCCCGAATTTCATGCAGAGAATCTGCTGTGACTTAAGGTGGTATACAATACAATAATGTGATACACTACATACACTACAATACAATATAATTCAATACAATATGATGCAATACAACACAATACAATACAATGAAAACTAATATATATAATATATATAATATAATATAATATAATATAAATAATATAATATATATATGATATGATATGATATAATATGAATATATGATATATAATATAATATATATGATATATAATATATATATATATTATATATATATATATATGATATATATATATGATATGATAATATATATATATAATATAATATAATATAATATAATATAATATAATATAATATAATATAATAATATAATATAATATAATATAATATAATATAATATAATATAATATAATATAATAAAATGTAAATTAATTAATTAATGAAATGTAAATGTATGTAATGTAATGATATATATGATATGTATGATATGATATGATATGATATGATATGATATGATATGATATGATACAATATGATGTGTTGTGATGTAAAGTAATGTAATGCGAATGTAATGTAATGTAATGTATATGTAATATGATATGATAGTGATATGATATGATATGATATGATATGATATGATATGATGTGATGTGCTGTGCTGTGCTGTGATGTGATGTGATGTAATGTAATGTAATGTAATGTAATGTAATGTAATGTAATGTAATGTAATGTGATATAATACATTATAATACATTGTAATGATTATAACACAATATATATATATATGATATGATATGATATGATATGATATGATATATGATATGATATGATATGATAATGATAATGATATGAATATATGATATGATATGATATGATATGATATGATATGATATGATATGATATGATATGATATGATATGATATATATGATATGATATGATATATGATATGATATGATATATGATATGAGATATGATACGATATTATATGATACGATATGATTTGATGTGGTGATGTGATGTGGTGATGTGATGCGATGTTGTGATATGGTGGTGTGATATGATGTGGTGATGTGATGTGGTTGTATGATGTGGTGATGTAATGCGATGTGGTGATGTAATGCGGTGTGGTGGTGTGATGTGGTGGTGTGATGCGATGTGGTGATGTGATGTGGCTGTTTGATGTGGTGATGTGGTGATATGATGTGGTGATGTGGCGGTGTGATGGTGTGGCAGTGTGATGGTGTGGCGGTGTGATGGTGTGGCGGTGTGATGGTGTGCTGATGTGATGCGATGTGGTGATGTGATGCGATGTGGTGATGTGATGCGGTTGTATGCTGTGGTGATGTGATGTGGCGATGCGGTGATGTGATGTGATGATGTGGCGGTGTGATGTGGTGGTGTGGTGATGTGATTTGGTGATGCGATGTAGTGATGTAATGACGTGAAGCGATGTGGTGATGTGGCGTTGTGGTGTGGCGGTTTGATGCGATGTGGTGATGTGATGTGGCTGTATGATGTGATGTGGTGATATGGTGGTGTGATGTGTTGGTGTCATGATGTGATGTGGCGATGTGATGTGATGGCGTGGTGATGTGGTGTGATATGTGGTGATGTGATGTGGTTGTGCGGTGTGATGGTGGTGTGATATGGTGCAGTGATGCAATGCGCTGTAGTGGTGTGATGTGGTTGTATGATGTGGTGATGTAATGCGATGTGGTGATGTAATGCGATGTGGTGGTGTGATGTGGTGGTATGATGCGGCGATGTGATGTGGCGATGTGATGTGGTGATGTGGTGTGATGGTGTGGTGGTTTGGTGTGATATTATGTGGTGATGTGGTGATGCGACGATGTGATGTGGTAATGCGATGTGGTGATGTGATGTGATGATGTGATATGATATATCATAAGATATGATATGATATGATTTGTTACAATGCGATATGATACAATATATGATATGATATGATATGATATGATATGATATGATATGATATGATATGATATGATATATTGATATGATATGATATGATATGATATGATATGATATGATAGATATGATATGATATGATATGATATGATATGATATATATGATATACTATGATATCATATGATATATGATGAGATATAATTCAACATGACATGACATGACATGACATGACATAATGTAATATATTACAATGCAACACAATACATTACAATGCATTACATCAAATATAATATATGCAATGGAATGTAAATACAAAACAATATAAAATACAATGCAACACAATACAAGAATACCATACAATTCATCAATACAATACAATACAATACACTAAACTAAAGTAATGTTTGGTTTGCATATGTTTCTGAGTCAAGAACATGACCCACTGTTCTGCTCATTTTGACTGGCTGGGTTTGCCTCATAATTCTAGCAAGTTCTGAGGTTTCTGAAATGTTCTCACATCTTCGAGTTTGTACCAGTGTCCAGGAGCAGTCGTCAAAAGCTAAAAATAGCACTCTGTTGTTGTGACAAGTGAGGAGGAGGAATGGGAATAGGAATAAGGAAGTGAATATAGATCTAGCTCATGAACAGAGAGTGTAATGACAAAGTCATGTTGTATATCTGTTTTTGTTGACAGAGTTCGTTTCAAGTGGAAAGGTACGTTTTTATTATGAAAACTCTTTCAGGAAACTAGATATTTATTG
>JASPKP010001218.1:0-2500 GCA_030674155.1 Stramonita haemastoma
CCAGGGACAAACAGTGTTCTACAGAAATGGCCGTCTACACTTTGCTGACACTATGAAAAAACCAGCCCCTTGGTATCAAGAAAGTGAGTACAAGCCTGACCAACACAGGAGCATGGACACTGGCAGTGTTCAGGCTCTGCGTAACGAAGACTGGCCATATCTTCTGCGTTCTCAGCAACACAGGCCAGAACCAACCCATGGGCAATGGCATGGAAGAGACAGTTCTGACGATGGACACAGGAAAGGCAGGAGCTACATTGGACAGCAAAATCACGTTGCTGGCAGAAGTTCCAAAGGCCACCAGCAGAGGGGACTACAGCAAGGGAAAACACCGAGAAAACAGAAGGTCACCACCTACTCAGAACAGAAGTCGCCACCACCTCAGCAGGACTTCGTTGGTGACACAGAAGTGGACCTCTCGTTGCCCCAGGCCAGATTCCTAAAACAAGTGTAGTCCAGAGGGGCCCCCAGTCTTTCAGGAAGAAGGAGCAACTCTAATACAAGGCCTCCCAACAGGACCAGAGGCCAGGAGCTATATCACTCCCAGAGGACAGAGAAGTCAGCAGTGCACCCAACTCCAGCAAAAGCAGGAGAGCGCAGGTCAAATGATGCTTTGAATGCACCAAATACAGACAGTGTCAGACTTATGCAGCAGGACTAGTAACCATAAATGACAAACTAGAGACAAAAAACCAATGACATGCTTACAGATGATGACAGTTTTCAGGACAGACAGGACCACAGTGGAGTCAGAGCTGACGGGTTTGACACAAACAAGACAACTCATGAAATAGGTACTTTAGTACTGACACAGAAGACAATCTTTCTGAGAAAATGGCATCCTCCCCATCAGCCTCAGAGTGATACGAAAAGGAAGAAGACGTGACGAACAAAATGAGTCAGGACATGACAAACTGACAGACAAGACTGACATTACACCTGAGGCACCGTCTGAATGACCAGGTAGCTGTGGATGTGCCACAGGACCATACTACAGACACTCCCTGTACTGACAACGACAGCAGGGTACAGAACCGACAAAACAAGGAACAAAACACGC
Organism: Stramonita haemastoma; assembly: GCA_030674155.1. Taxonomy (NCBI): domain Eukaryota; kingdom Metazoa; phylum Mollusca; class Gastropoda; order Neogastropoda; family Muricidae; genus Stramonita; species Stramonita haemastoma. Next base: position 1,061 of record JASPKP010001218.1, read on the forward strand.
AAAATGGGGGTGAATGAGGTAACTGAAACCCTGTGAATCCACAAAAGCAAAGGTGAGTTCCCCATCTACAGATTCTAAAAAAAGACAGGTAGGATGGCACGGAGCAAGCAAAAAGCTCCAAGGGCAAAGCGGGGACAGTCAGACAGTCCCCCCCTCAACAAGCAGTCTCAAAGTCAGTCCAGTATACTGGACACACTGAAACGAATGGGGTCAAAAGTTGGGAGCAAAACGGGTCAACAAGGGTCAGGAGGGGGGACTAAGACACGATCAAAAAGTGTCCATAACAAATAGGACATCGGCCGGGCCTATAAAAGTGGGAAATCATAATTCACATATGGATGATGAAGTGGTGTCATAGTTTCATGAATAGTTTCTTGTTCAAAGGGTTGCTTAAAGTTCCTAAATTACAATGTAAACGTTTTGCTGACTAAGCTAGATGACAGTGATTTCATTCAGTATGTTCAATCTCATGACATCATTTGTTTAACTGAAACATTCATAGCCACAGATTTTGAATCAGATTTGTTCAGGATTTTTCTCATATTTACGTCGAAAGCTTCGAAATTATCCCATCGTGGTAGGTATTCTGGTGGTGTATTTGTACTAATCAAGAATATATTTTCCCCATTTGTAAAATGTGTTCCAGCCTCTGTAGATAACACTATTGTTGTTCAAATAGATAAAACTTTATTTGGTACGGACAAAGAGTTATGAGCATATGTGTGTACATTCCTCCATGCGATTCAAAATACTGGAAGGCAAACAAGATGGTTATGGTATAAAATTTGTTAGAGCTGTGTTATTTGAAATTACAAGAAATGTTTGACGATTTCTATGTTTTACTTTTGGTGATTTGAATGCTAGAACTGCTGATAGTAATTTTGTTTTGTGGACTCTGAATTTTCAAGCTCATTGGTGTGTGCACAAAGTGATTTTTCCTCGTAACTCCCTTGATAAAAACTATAACACATTTGGAGAGCAACACTTGAGTTTTGCAGTATGTTCGATTGTCTTATTTTAAATGGATTATGTGATCAAGGTCTGGATAACAGTTTTTACGTACGTTTCTAACTCTGGTTGCAGTGTAGTGGATTATTTAAACATTTCTACTGAACTGTAAAGAACTGCATGCTATTTTCTCTTGAAGTGCAAAACTTAACGGAATCAGATCACTTACCATTGTGCTTTTGTATGATCTTGGTGAAAATGGCTTTGCCAAAGAAGAGCAGAAAAATATGACTGTAAAACAAAATGTCATTAAGAAAAACATTTGAAGATAGAGAAAGAGGCTGAATTTGTGGAAAAAATGAAAGTAAAGACATCCAAGATATACTTAAAGCAGCTAATGACAAATTAGATTATGATGTAAATGAGGCTCTGAATTTATTTGTGAAATGTTTGAATAATGCTAGCACTGTATGTTGACAAAATTTTATCCAT
>JASPKP010001219.1:0-2500 GCA_030674155.1 Stramonita haemastoma
CCTTTTGGAACACATTTGGAATTGTTTTAACAAGTTGTGAATAGAAAGGGCAAAAAAAATTTTCAAGTGAAAAAAAATGGAGCAGGGATATTTTGGTTTGGTTCTTTTTGTTGGTTTCAGAGAAAAAGGGTTTTGTAAAAACCTTCAAGACATGGATAAGATTGGTGGTTAGTGTGGTGTGTGTATGTGATGGGGGGGGGGGGGGGAGGGCTGTTGTGGGGGTGGGTTGGGTGTGTGTGTGTGTGGCGCGCGTGGTGTGTGGGTGAGTGGGTTTGGTTGTGTGGGGGGGGGGGGGCGGAGATGGTCCCTGCGGGGTGTGTGTGCGCGGCGCGCGCCAGGGGGCACTTGGGGGCCGAATGCACAAAAATTTTATATAAAGCACGCGCTCCCCCGTCATAAAACCACACACACTCGCGCGTGCGCGCGCGCACGCACACACATCACACACAGGAAATGCATTCACACAAAAAACACAGATAAGAAGAGAGAGATAATAATAATAGATAGTAAGAGATAAGAGAGATAGATAGATAGATAGATAGATAGATAGATAGATAGATAATAGATAGATGATAGATAGATGATAGATAGAGAAAAAGACGCAGATATTTGGGGGAAAAATGAGGGGGGGTGGGTTTAATATAGACAAAAGACAGACAGACAGAAGACAGAAGACCCACAACACACACACAAACACCACACACACACAACAAACAACACACACACACACAACACACACACACCCCACACACACAAGAACAGACAGGCAAACAAAAAAACCCTTAAAAATTAAATCCCCCAAATACACTGTCTCCAGTGTCCAAACATAAACACATGAAAACAATTTCAGAACCGACAGTCTGTTTGTCTGACTTCTTTATTTTCAGCACACGAAATCACCGAAAGGGGGAAAATAATCTCGTCTGCAGGACTCTATTGGATGGTAGCTGAAAAAGCTCATTTTCCATCTTTCCTTAAAACCCACTCGTGTGTGTGTCTCCCGTGTGGGGGTTAGGGGGTTTGGGGATAATAAATAAATTACCACTTTTTTGGGCATTCTGTGCCAGACATTTCCCTTTTTCTATCCCTGTCTTTTTTTCTGCCTTTTTTTCCTTTTTTTCCGTCACCCCCCTTTGTGCCGTTTTTGGTTGTGGTGTGTGTGTGTGTTTGGGGGTGTGTGTGGGGGTTGTGTGTGGTGTGTGTGTGTGTGTGTTGTGTTTTGGGGGGGGGGGAGAGAAACTGTTGTATGTGTGTGTTATGTGTGGGGGGGAGAAGAGAGAGAAGGGGAGGGGGCTGTGGGTATGTTTTAAATGGTGTGTTGGGGGGGGGGGGTTTTGTGATGGGTGAGAGGCAGAGACAAAAAACCCCAAAAAGAAGAGGGGAGAGAGAGAGAGAGAGAGGGGAGGAAAAAGAGGAGAGAGAGGGAGACAGAGAAAAAGAGACAGAGAGATGGAGGGAAATTGTCGGCAAGGGTTTTTGCGTGCGTGTGTGGTTGGGTGTCTGATTTATGCCAGATATTGACGCTAGTCACCTCAGGGGGATTTAATTACCATTAAGCTATTTTCCCCAAATTTTAGTGCCTTTTATCTTGAAGTGCATTTAAAGAAATTTCCTATCGGGCCCTTATGAGATTTTGGGGGTACTTTTTAAAATTGATTTTATTCCATCCGTTCTCTTAAAATGATGTTAAATATCATGCTCTGTATTTCTCCCCTTCAGATCACGAGCGATTTTTTCTGCCCTTTTCCCCCTTTTCCTGAGAGATCCGGATTCAAAAAGGGGGACATTTGGATGTGACCGTTTTTTTTGTCTACCAAAAAAGGTAGTGCTTTCCGACTTCGGGGGTATATTTTGTATATGGGGGCATACTGAGTGGGGCCCATCGTTTGCTTTATCACTGTGAACCATGAAGTCCCGGGTTGAATCTCGAAGAGGGGGCCCATGGTTAAAGGTGGGAAAATGTTTCTTTTTGTCCCATACTCCGAAGATCATATATTGCCGCGTTTTAAGGGTCCCTATCATTCAAGTTTCGGAGCACGAAATTTAAAAAAAAAACCCAGCATGCACCTGTATCTCAACAAAAAGGGCTCCCCTAGTTTCGCTTGCCCAGGGTACATGTCTGAAAATTTTTGGGTGCAAATTTTTTCGAGGATGGTTGGGGAAAGTTAAGCAAGTTAAGCAATGAGCGTGGTTCAGTTGGATGGGGGGACCGTTTGCGGCCTTGCTTTAGGGCAGTCCCCCCAGTCACCCCACTTAAATGGTACCTGCCCCTTTGGGTCAGGGAAGGTAAAACAGCGAGGGGGAGGGAGGGCGCCCCCCTAATTTGGCCCCCCCAGAAGTGGGGCTCTGACCCTTTCTCTCCCACACCACACAGGGTTAGGGGGGACCCTTTTCCTTTTCTTATACTTTTTCCCCCTTAATTTTTGAGGTGAAAGCCCGTAATCATGGCCTTTTCGGTCGGGAGGGCTGCAAACCTGAAGGATAGGTTTTCGCCTTCAAA
>JASPKP010001219.1:22500-25000 GCA_030674155.1 Stramonita haemastoma
AGACAGACACACAGACAGACACACAGACAGACAGAATGGGAGAGAGAGAGAGAGGCAGACGGAGAGACACGGAGAGAGATTGAGACAAAGAGACAGACAGAGAGGGAGATAAAGACAGACAGAGTGACAGACAGAGAGACAGACAGAAAGACAGACAGACAGAGACACACAGAGGGAGAAAGAGAAGAAGAGAGAGGGAGAGGGGGTTAGACAGATAGAGAGAGGGGGGCAGGCACAGAGAGAGAGAGGGAGGGAGGGAGAGAGAGAGAGAGAGAGAGAGAGAGAGAGAGAGAGAGAGAGAGAGAGAGAGAGAGAGAGAGAGGGGCACACACACACACACCACGCATGCTCACACACACACACAGAGTCTGCAGCTGGACAAATTTTAATGGTAAAGCAACCAATCTGTAGAAAAAGTGAGACAGACACACAGACAGACAGACAGAGAGAAAGAAAGAAAGAAAGATAGAAAGAAAGAAAGACAGAAAGAAAGAAAGATAGATAGATAGAAGAGATACTGAAAGAAGGAGAAAGACAGGGGGAATGGAGAGAGAGACAGGGAGAGGGAGAGAGATAGAGAGAGACAGAAAGAGAGCCAGCGAAACACACACACACACACACACACACACACACACACACACACACACACACACACACACACACACACACACACACACAGAAAGACAGACACAGACAGACACAGACAGACACACAGACAGACAGACAGAGAGAGCCATCAACACAGATACAGAAACAGACAGACACACAAACAAACAGACAGATACAGACAGACACAGAAAGACAGGGAAAGAGTGAGACAAACAAAGAGAAAAAGACAGAGAGGAAAGAGACACTGAACACAGCAATAAATTGGCATTAACTTTCACATCCCTGTTGCCAGGGGGAACAATTCAACACGCAAAAGCGATCAATAAAAGCAGGAAGTTGGGGGGGGGGGAAACAAAGGAACAAACCCTAACAAAACAAAACGAGACAAAGCAAAACAAAGCGGTAGGAGGAAATAAAACAAATTTCAAAACCCATTACCAACCCTTCAGCATTTAACGTTAAAAAAGAAAGGAGAGACAGAGAGAGAGAGAGAGAGAAAAAAAAAAGAATCATGAGATATGTTTGTAAATTCACAGCAAAAAAAAAAAAGAAATTGATTTATAAAACAAAAAACAACTTTCTGTAGAAATTAGTCATGCGTGGGTTTGCTTGCTTTGTTTTTTGTTTCGTTGTTTTGTTTTGTTTTTGGGGGGTTGAGGGGGGTTTGGTTGTTTGTTTTTATTCTTTGATTTTGTTTTGATTTTTTTTTTTTTTTTTTTTTGGGGGGGGTTGTTAAAAAGGGGGACGGAATAGCCTGGTGGTAAGAGTGATGCGCATTGCGCTCGTGATCTGCTGACCCGGGTTTGAATCTCGCTTAATGGGATATTTTCCCCTGGAGTTAACATCAGTGCCGACTCCACTCCCTCCACAAGTCCTTCGGATGAGACTATATGCCGAGGCCTCATGTGTGAACGCACGCAGAACATCTTGCGCACACGTTAAAACCCGTTCCGCTTTTCAGAAGAGTGGGCCATTGTGTGCTGGTGGGAACGGATGACAAAATGTACAAACCTGCATACATACGGGGACTAGATGTAAAAAAAAAAACACCCCACATTATCCTAGAAATAAAACAACAAAATAAATGATGATGATCAGATAAAAGACAAAATTTATTCTGATGTGAAATTGTCATGCAAATAGCTGCAACTGGCTGTAAAATAACACGACAACCTAACATTTATTTAGTTGCATAATATATGACAAGCTCAGTAGTGAATAACATTGTTGGACACCATTTTGGCATTTGTGTCCATTACAAACAACTGTTATTATTGTTATGCTGTTGCCGTGTTGTTGTTTTTTTGTATACACGTTATGATCATGCCACGAAATACCCCCAAAACATTTCTGTACAGTTTGAAACGAAACTGCATGCTAACTGTAGTTCATGAAATGTTTCTATAAAAAAACTTAACAGAATCAAAAGCTTTTTTAAAATCAAATTTAAAAAATGCCAGAAAGACTACAGTTTCAAAAGAGATACTTCTCTGCAGTGTATGAAAGGGAAATTCAAGCTGTATCAAAACAATTGCCTTGCTCTTAATGCAAGCGGTTTAAACAAAAAGCCTATTGTTCTTTTTTTCTCTTAGTACGCGTGTGTGTTTTATACGTCGATACATGATATAGATCTCGTTACTGTATTGAAAGCAAGGCCGCGCACGGCTGAAGATATCGCTGCTTCTGTTTTGACAGAACTGCAGATATTGATCACTGTGTTGGGGAGATTTTTAAAGGGTGGAGAGAGAGAGAAACAGAGACAGAGAGAGAGAACCACTGCCTTTTTTATTTTATTTTTATAAAGGAAAGAGAGGAGAGAGACAGAGAGAGACAGAGAGAGACAGAGAGAGACAGAGAGAGACAGAGAGAGACAGAGAGAGACAGAGAGAGA
>JASPKP010001220.1:0-5000 GCA_030674155.1 Stramonita haemastoma
TATAAATTAAAAATTTTTTATTATAAAACTGTAGGTACATTCTATGTATTTTTAAAAGGGCTACTTTACATATAATTTCAGGTTTAAGGCTCTTTTAAGTATTTACCCGGTTTTTTTGCGGCCACGTTAAAAGCAAAAAAAATAGGCCCAAAAAATGATTAAACCAAAATCCGCCGGGGGACAGGGGGGGGATTTTTCGGCTCTAAACCCAAAATTTTTAAAAGCTCTTTTTTTTCCCCCATTAGCTTAATATAAACGAGTGGGGTCAGTTAAAACCTTTTTTCTGCAAAAGGGCATAAATTTAGGGGTTTTTGGCACCAAAAAAAACAAATTTTATGTTTTTATCATTTTTGGTTTGCCTCGACTCAAAAGGGGAAAATCAAGCAAAAGTTCCCCTTTGGGCACTGTAGCTTGAATTCTCTAAAAGACGGGCTCGCTCGGGGGAGCATCTTGGCCAGCACCCTCGGGGTGAGTGCGGGCTTTTTAGTAAGCAAAAATAAAGATATATGGGACGAAATCCATTTCATTAGAGAATTTACCCTTTGACCTTTAACGGGTTCAATGGGGGCATTATTTTAATTTCGGGGTTAGCTGGCTGATTCCATGGTTACGGGTATTGACAATGGTACTCGGGTTAGTTTTAATTGTAATAAACAATATTCAGTGATGACGGGATTCATTCGAGAGGCAACATTTCAAGGGTATCACACATTTTCGTATCAAAAGGACTTGGGTGGGGAAGATTTTGTTTATTGTTTCCGGGGTGTGTTTTTTTTTCGTTTTTTTCTGAGCGTATTTCCATAGAAGCTTGGCTCCTAACCGAAAATTAGGTTCTTGCTACCTCCTAGGGAATTTTCCTTTAAACCCTTTTTGGGGTTCCTTTTTAAACACAGGGGTTTTTTTAGCTTCAGGTGTGACTGTAACGTGGGCCCACCATAGTTTGATAGGGGGGGGACAATCCTGGGGGATTCAGGGTTAATTGCAACTGTTGCCTTGTATGTATTTTCTTTTTTACAAGGGGGGATATTACGAGCCTCTTTTTAAAGATTGCTGACGGGGGGTAAAGGTTTTTAATTTTTTGTTGAACAGGCTTTCATGGGCTACATGTACTTATTGGGAGACCTTTTTGTTGGGTTTTTCTTGCTCGGGTCGACTTCAACATTTTTCTACAGGGCCCCCATTTGGCTTTGAAGCGCTGCTGATATTGGGATTTTTTTGGAGTTTTGGGCTTTTTTTTGTACCTTTCTATCTATTGATGGGGTGTTAAATAAAGGATTCGTTTTTTAAAATTCTTGGTACTGAGTTTTGATAAAATGTTAGATTTTTAATCTAAAAACAGCAGAATTTTTCTCCAAGACTAGACCGGTACTTTAAAAAAAAAGATCGATTTGCATTTAGAAAAAAAGTATTTTTAAATTCCGGGCGTAAAACCAAGATAAAAAGCGAGAATTTTTCATATGGTTTTCCCGGCCCATACTTTAGGGGTGACCTTCTTTATATTATTAAATGAAACCCAAAAAAGAGCACCTAACGTTAACAGAGACTGTAACGAATTTTACTCATTTAGATTTGAACTAAATAAACAAAGATTACGCCGATGAACGGAAATCATTTGGGTTGTTTTAATATGGGCTAAAAGCCCTGATACTAGAAGTTGGGGAATAATTAAAGTTTTATTCCCTTTGGCTTTATCTTTGGGGTTTTATGGGGCTAGGGGGGTTTTTTTAGCTAAGCGGGCTATTAAACCCGGAAAAAGAGATCTCCATTTGAGTGTGTTTTGCCCCTATTAAATCTGCTCGTCCCCTTTCTCTTTACGTTTTTTCTACTTGCTATCATTTTTCTTATTTTTCGATGTGGAAATTGTTCTTCTTTTTTCCAATTTAATTAGATGACTAAAGATTTTTCTTTTTCCCCTTTGTAATCAGCTTATTTATTTTTTTAGTTTTTCCATTGTGGGGGTTTTTTCATGAGTGAAACGAAGGTTCTTTAGATGGGCTCAGTAACTAGGGGATCCCAATAGAAAAAAACTTGGGGAAAACAGGGCTGCAACTTTGTTTGGGGGATTCGATTTTATCCTTTTTTTTATGTTTTTTTGTTCTTCCCTTTTTGTTATATATTTAAAAATAGTAATAATGGGGACTTTGCTTTTTTTTTTTTCATTGGTTAGGGTTTGGGCAGGGCTAAAATTAAACTTATTGGTTTTTTTTCCCCTGTTTGGATCAAAAAAGTACTTCAAGAGAGAATCAGCTGAAAGTATTCATTTGAGGCGTTAGCTCAAAGGGTGCTGATTTTTTTTTTAAGGTTAATGCTTTTAACAGTCTTTACATGGGGTTTATACCCCGGGATTATCATTTCCACAGGAATTTTATAATTTTTTGATTGGGGATGTAAAAGCTTTGGGTTATTTTTTTTCTTTTTTTTATCTGACTGCCTAGAGAATTAGCGGGGCTCCCCTGAATTACTTGCTTGCTTTTGGCTACCTGACAAAAGTTTGCTCCACTATTTCTCTTTCTTTGTCTATTTGGGAATTAGGCGAATCTTACATATTAGTTTTTTTCCCTTTGCATCATTAGGGCGGGGTCAACCCTTTGTAGGCGGGAGGAGGAATAAATCAAACAAAATTCGGCTTTACTAGTTTATTTTCCGTTTGGTCATTTAGGCTGGATAACTTTTTCTTTACTACATAAGAATGATCTAAAAAAATTTTATTTGCTTGTGAAATTCTTTAGTCTCTTTTTTTAATTTATTAGTCTTTGGGGGGCTGATTTAAAAACAAAAAGGACATCAGAAGCCTAAAAAATTTAGTTTTTTACAAATAAGGATTAATTTTTTCTATTGTCTTTAGGCGGGCTTCCCCCATTATTAGGCTTCGTATCAATGGTTATTTTAATTTGGGTTAGATTCAATGCCTTTTCTTTCTGTTTGTTCAAATAATCTTGGGTTTTTTAATGAGTTTGTTTTACTATTTTAAAGGGTTATTTTTTTCGGTTTTTTTTTTTAAAAAATATAAGGAGAGAAGATTGCAGTTTTAAGTTTAGAACTAAAAAAAACAGCATATTAGGACTAGCTTTTCATTTAATTTGGTTGGGGGAGTTTAATTGCTTCAGAAATATTTTTTTGTGTACCTAAATGCGTTGATTTTTTCGACAAATCAAAAGATATTGGGACATATAATTCATTTGGGAAAGTGATCGTCTTTTAGGTCTGCCCCTTTACCTTTCTACCCAGCCGAATTAGGTCACCTGGACTTTACTGGGGGAGACATGTTAACGTGATTTTACAGCTCTGCCTTTGTTATAATCTTTTCTTTTATACCTATGATAATTGGAGGTTCGGAAACTGGTTTGGGCCCCTTAATATTAGGGGCGCCTGATAGGCTTTTTTCCCCGGTTTAAAAAATATAAGTTTTTTATTACTTCCTCCTCTTTTCTACTTCTTCTTTCTTCAGCTGCTGTAGAAAAGGGGTAGGTACAGGATGGACTGTATAAAACCCCCCTACTGGAAATTTAGCTCACCCGGTGGTTTTGGTAGATCTTGCTACTTTTCTTTGCATTTACCGGTGTTTTCATCGATTTTTGGGGCTGTTAATTTCATTACACATTATTAATATGCGGGGACGAGGGACAATTTTAACGCTTACCTCTATTTGTATGGTCTGTAAAAATTACGGGAGTCCTTTGTTGTTATCCTTTTCCGTCTTAGCGGGGGATTTCTATGTTATTAAAAGAAACCGAAATTTTAATACAGCTTCTTTGACCAGCAGGGGGGGGAACCCTATTTTATATCAGCCTTATTCTGATTCTTCGGACATCCAAGGTGTATATTTTAATTTTACCTGGATTTTTGGGTGATTTTTTCATAAAAAAGGGGGGGGCCCCAAAAAATTTTTCCCCCCCTTTTTTAAAAAAGGGGGGAAAAAAATTTTTTTTAAAAAAAAAAAACAAAAAGGGGTTTTTAAATTTAAATTTTTTGGGGGTTTTTTTCCCCCAAAAATTTTTTTTTTTCTTAAATTTTTAAAAATTTTTTTTTAAAAAAAAATTTTTTTAAAAAAACCCAAAAGGTTTAAAAAAAATTTTTTTTACCCCCCGGGGGGGGGGCCCGGTTTTTTTTTTGGAAAAAGGGGAAAAAAATTCCGGGAAAAAAATTTTTTAAAACCTTTAAAGGGGGAAAAATTTTTTTTTTTTTTTTTGGTTTTTTTAAAAAAGTTTTTTTTTTCCCCCCAAAAAAAAATTTTTTTTTTTTTTAAAAAAAAAGGGGGAAAAAAGGGGGGTTTTTCCCCCAAAAAAAAAATTTCCCCCCGGGGGGGAAAACTTTTTTTTTGGAAAAAAGGGGAAAATTTTTTTTTTTAATTTTTAAAAAAATTTAAAAGGGGTGGGGGAGGGTTAAAAAAAAATTTTTTTTTTAAAAAAAGGGGGGTTTTTTTTTTTTCCCTTTGGGGGCAAACCAAAAAATTAAAAAAAATTTTTTTAAATTTTTTAAAACCAAAAAGGTTTTAAAAAATTTTTTTTTTTTTCGGGTTTAAAGGGAAAAAAATTTTTTTGGATTTTTAAGAAATTTTTTTTTTGGGCCAAAAAAACCCCCCCCCCCCGGGGTTTTTTTTTTTTTGGTTAATTTTTTTTTTTTTAAGGGGCCCCCCCCCCAAAAAAAATTTTTTTTTTTTTGGGTTTTTTTTTTTTAAAAAAATTTTTTTAAAAAAATTTTTTTTTTTTAAATTTTAAAAAAAAAAATTTTTAAAAAATTTTTTTTTTTTTTTTCCTTTTTTTTTTGGGGGGGGGGTTTTTAATTTTCCCTTTTTTTTAAAACCAAAAAAAAAAGGGGGAAAAATTTTTCCCGGGTTTGGGGGGGGGGGGTTTTTTTTTTCCAAACCCAAAAATTTTTTTTTTCCCCCCCTTTTTTTTTAAAAAAAAACCTTTTTTTGGGGGGGGAAAAAATTTTTTTTTTTTTTTTCAAATTAAAATTTTTGGGTTTTCCCAAAAAAAAAATTTTTTTTTAAATTTTTT
>JASPKP010001220.1:10000-30978 GCA_030674155.1 Stramonita haemastoma
TGGAAGGGGGGGGGGTTTTTTTTTTGGGGGGTTTTTTTAAAAAACCCCAAAAAAGGGGGGGCCCTTTTTTTTTTTTTAAAAAAAAAGGGGGGAAAAAAAAAAAATTTTTAAAAAAAAATTTTTGCCCTTTAAAGGAAGAAATTTTTTTAAAAAAAGTTAAGAAAAAAAAAAAAAAATTTTTTAAATTTCCCGGGAAAAAAAGGGGGTTTTTTGGGGAAAAGGGGGGGTTTTTTTGGATTTATAAAAAAAGGGAAAAATTTTCCCTTTTTTTTAAAAATTTTAAATTTTTTTTATTTTTTTTTGGTTTTTTTTTTTTTGGGGGTTTTTTTTTTTTTTTTCCCAAAAAAAAATAAAAATTGGAAAAAAAAAAGGGGAAAAAAAATTTTTTCCCCCCAAACCCTTTAAGGGGAAAAAAAAAATTCCAAAAATTGGAAAAAAATTTTTCCCCCTTTTTCGTAGCCCCTTTTTTTTTTTTTTTTTTCCCTTTTTTTTAAAATTTTTTTCCCTTTTTTTGGGGTTTTTTTTTTTTTTTTTTTTTGGGGAAAATTTTTTGGGGGGGGTTTTTAAAATTTTTTAAAAAAAAGGGGGGGGTTTTAAAATTTTAAAATTTTTTTTTTAAAAAAATTTTTTTTTTTTTTCCCCCTTTTTTTTTTGGGGGGGGTTTTTTTTTTTGGGGAAAAACCCCAAAAAATTTTTTTTTTTAATTTTTTAAATTTTTTTTTTTTGGGGGGGCCCCCCCTTTTTTTTGGGGGGGGAAAAATTTTTTTTGGTTTAATATCGAATACGGATCTGCAGGTTTTGCTCTTATTTTTTTTAGGGATTTTGGCCAATATTTTTGTAATAAGGTTTTTTAATTCCTTTTTTTCGGGGGAAGATCTTTCTTTGTTTTTGATTGGGGACATTTTGTTCAAAGGTTTAAAAATTCTGTTCTTTCATTCTCTTTATTGGGTCCCTGGAAGATATCCCCGTTTCGCTTTGATCTCCTTATAGGATTAACCCGAAAAAGGGTTTTTTTTCCCGCCTCTCTGTCTTGCTTTCTTATAATTGCTATTTCTATCTTGTTTTCTGTATTATTAGTGGCTTCGAAAAATTTTAGTTTAATTTAAAAAAAATTAAGGGGGGAAAAAATTTGGGAAATAAAAATTAGGTATCACTCCAACCCTTTCGAAAGACTGCTCTAATTATTTTCAGTATAGTTTTTCTAGTTTCCTCCTTCTTCCTTTATATCGCAGCCCTTTAAAGGTTTTGGGGTTTTGTAGTGATAATTTTCCCCCTTGTTTTTTGTGCATTCTAGGGCAAATTTCATGTTTCCCCGATATGGTTATATTCTATTTTTAATCTATGTAGGTGGTCTCTTTGTTATATTTGCTTATGTCGCTGCTTTATCTCCTAATGTTTTATTTGGAAGTGGGGCCCCACTCATTTTTTTCGTGATTTCCTTTTTTATGGTTTTAATATTTTTATTTAGCCTTAAGTTAGTTGATATCTCATCACTAAGCTACATCAGAGAAGCCAATAAATTTAGATTTTTAAAGATTTACGGTTCTGAAATAGTATCCCCACAAATAATTTCTATTCTAAATTGGTTTGGCTATTATTTTACTAATTAACTTAATTGTCGTAGTTAAAATTTGCTATTACACCCACACATCCTTACGTCCTTTTAGCACATAAGCGGATTATGCGAAGTCCTATTCGAAAAGTTCATCCAGTTTTAAAGGTTGTTAACGGCGCTTTTGTGGACCTGCCTGCCCCATCTAATTTATCAGTTTGATGAAACTTTGGGTCTCTCTTGGGTTTGTGTTTAGTAATACAAATTGCCACCGGACTATTTCTTGCTATACACTATACGGCTCATGTAGATCTAGCTTTTAGCTCAGTTGTCCATATTAGTCGAGATGTGACCTATGGCTGATTGCTACGAGCACTTCATGCTAATGGAGCCTCCTGGTTCTTTATTTGCCTATATTTTCACATTGCTCGGGGAATATACTACGGGTCATACCTATACCTGCATGTGTGGAATGTAGGGGTAATTTTGTTATTTTTAATTATAGGGACAGCTTTTCTAGGTTACGTTTTGCCATGAGGTCAAATGTCTTTCTGAGGGGCTACTGTTATTACTAACTTGCTTTCCGCTGTTCCCTATGTTGGTAAAATGCTGGTAGAGTGAGTATGAGGTGGCTTTGCTGTTGATAATGCCACTCTTACTCGGTTTTTCGCCCTTCATTTTTTGTTGCCTTTTGCTGTTGCTGGTTTAGCTATTTTACACATGCTATTTTTACATGAAACAGGCTCTAATAACCCCCTAGGGTTAAACAGGGACGGGGAAAAAGTACCCTTTCATTCATACTACACTTTTAAAGATCTAGTTGGATTTTTAGTGGTTATATCTCTATTAACTATATTGGCTTTATTTTCTCCGCAGCTTCTTACAGATCCTGAAAATTTTATTCCGGCTAATCCTCTGGTAACTCCAGTACACATTCAGCCTGAATGATACTTCCTATTTGCATACGCTATTTTACGATCTATTCCAAATAAGTTGGGAGGGGTTTTTGGGCCTAGCTGGGTCTGTAGCTGTATTATTTGTTTTACCTTTCACCCATCAAAGAAAATTCCGATCTACTGCATTTTACCCTTTAAATCAGATTCTGTTTTGAACTTATATTGGTATTTTCTTTATTCTGACCTGGATTGGTAGGTGTCCTGTAGAGGCTCCATATGAGCAAATCGGCCAAATTTTTACTGGGCTGTATTTTTCCTACTTTATTATTAATCCTGCAGTTCAGAAGCTATGGGATAACATTTTAGATTATTAACACTTAATAGTTATTTCCTGGGGACAGTTTGTCTTGAAAACAAACTTAAAGTGTTCAATTCACTTGATAACTTAAACAATAAGAATGTGTAATTCACTTTTGGCTTACAAGACCAATGCTCTAACTTAAGCTATTATTGCTTTTATGAAATGAGTACATTTTATTTAACATTATTAAGTATATTTGGAATTTTGATAAGATTCCTTACTCTCTCTCTACAGTATAAGCATTTGCTAAGAATTCTTTTAAGTCTCGAAGCTATCACCATAAGCTTATTCATCATAATATTTTCTATGTCTAATAATGTTATACTGAGAGGCCAAGCTTCCCTTATTCTTATTACAATGGGTGCTTGTGAAGCAAGTTTGGGCTTAGCTATTTTAGTAGCAATTATTCGGAGTGAGGGAAATGACTACGTATCAAGATTCTCTACTTACAACTGTTAGGTTTAATTATTATAGGGCTTTCATTTATACTCCTTCCAAAGAATTACTCCTGATACCTTAAAATATGATCTCTTGCTTTAGGCAGTCTGATTTCTTTAGTTCACTTGTTTACTCCCTTTTTTTCTTACGAAAGAATTAATTTGATAGTGGCTCATGACTCTCTTTCTAGCATCCTTATTTCTTTAACCTTGTGGATTTCTTTGATGATAATGTTAGCAAGACAAAATAGAGTAAAAATTAGAAAAAATAACTATAAGCTTTTTTCTTTTTTTCTACTTTTACTTAATGTAATTCTAATTGTTACCTTTCTAGCCTCTAGAAGTTTACTGTTTTATTTTATATTTGAAGCTTCATTGATCCCAACGCTACTTTTGATTTTAGGGTGAGGCTACCAACCGGAACGGTTGCAAGCTGGAATATACATGATAATCTACACGGTGGCTGCCTCTCTTCCTCTCCTCTTAACTGTTTTATGAGCTTCTCAAGAACTTCTTACAAGAAAGATGCTTCTTGGAAGAATACTACGAAACTCAGCATTAGGTCCGGAGAATATTTGAACTTGAAATATTTTAGTAATTTTAATTTTTAGGGCCTTCTTAGTCAAGCTTCCAATGTTTATAGTCCATTTGTGACTTCCTAAGGCACATGTAGAGGCGCCTGTGGCGGGATCTATAGTGTTGGCTGCCATCTTATTAAAACTAGGAGGTTATGGAATTCTTCGATTTTATCAATACATGAATTTCTTTCCGTTGGAAAATTTAACTATCATTTTTTCCCTAGCTATCTGAGGTGGTGTACTCACAAGAATTATTTGCTTTCGTCAAATCGATTTAAAATCTTTAATTGCTTACTCGTCTATTGGACATATGTCTCTTATGCTTGCGGGAGTTTTTTCTAACTCTTCCTGAGGTTGAGCAGGAGCTTTGGTACTAATACTGTCTCATGGGTTTTGTTCATCAGCCCTTTTTGCCTTAGCAAATTATACCTATGAGAAATCCCACACTCGAAGTCTCTTTTTAAGAAAAGGTATACTAATACTGTTGCCTTTGCTTAGGATGTGGTGGTTCTTCTTTTGTATTATAAACATAGCAGCCCCGCCAAGTGTTAATCTCCTCGGTGAAATTTTAATTTTTCCCTCTGTGATTTTTAGTTCTACGTACTACTTTATTCCTTTAGGTTTAATGAGCTTTTTGGCTGCTCTTTATAGTATGTATTTATTCACTTCCATTCAGCATGGAGGAAGTCCTAAATTTGTAAAACCTTTTAATCAGTTTAAACCTGCAGGCTTCCTCCTGTTATTCCTACATTGAATTCCCGGAAATTTTCTAATTTTGAAAAGAGAACTAGTGTTTATGTGAATCTAGTGTCAAGTTAGTTTAATAAAAACATCAGCCTGTGGATTTGAAAATGAAAATTTTACTTTCACTTGACCATGATTATGAAATTAAAATCTTCTTCTATTAGCTCTCTCTTTCTACTTGCGTATAGGGCTTTGTTGCTTCCTATTACTATAACTTTTGTTATAAAAGAAATAACAATTATTGCTGAGTGAAGAATTATTCAAGTGAGATCCTGTATGATAACTTTTATCTTTATTTTGGATCCTATTAGACTCAGTTTCAGTAATGTTGTTTGCTTGATTTCTGGTTGCGTTATACTCTTCTCCTCTAGTTACATATCTCATGACCCTTTTCTCAAGCGGTTTACCTGGCTGGTTATACTGTTTGTTTTATCAATGAATCTGTTAGTGTTTATTCCTAGTCTTCCTGCTCTATTACTAGGATGGGATGGCTTGGGGATCGTTTCTTTCGTCTTAGTGATTTACTATCAAAATATAAAGTCTTTAGGAGCCGGAATGCTCACAGTCCTAGCAAACCGGATTGGAGACGTTATAATTCTTATCTCTATTGGTCTATTAGTTTTACAGGGGCATTGAATAATCATTTCAATTTGAGACTTTTATTTAGGAGCCTGGACTGCTGTTACTATCACTATTGCAGCCATAACAAAAAGAGCTCAAATCCCGTTTTCCAGGTGGCTTCCAGCTGCTATGGCAGCTCCAACCCCAGTGTCAGCTCTTGTTCACTCTTCAACCCTAGTAACTGCTGGGGTGTTCCTAATCATTCGTTTTTACCCATTTTTAAGGTCTATTCATGGTTTTAATACTATTCTTTTATTCATCTCTGTCTTAACTCTCTTGATAGCAGGAATTGGGGCAAACTATGAAAATGACTTGAAGAAGGTAATTGCCCTGTCCACACTAAGTCAATTAGGAGTGATAATGATAAGACTAGGGATAGGCATACCCTACCTTGCATTATTTCATCTATATACTCACGCTCTTTTTAAAGCCTTATTATTTCTGTGTGCCGGGATAATTATCCATAATAGGTCAAATACCCAGGATATCCGACATATAGGGATACTATTTTGCCAGGCCCCTCTTACAGTGGGATGTATAAATGTTGCAAATTTAGCTCTATGTGGGGCTCCTTTTCTTAGGGGGTTTTATTCTAAAGACTTAATTCTAGAGTTTTCCTTACACAGTCCCACTAACTTCCTTATGATCTTATTAATCTTCTTAGCGACCGGAATGACAGCTGCTTACTCATTGCGGCTCTCATTCTGTTCCCTATGAGGAGCTATAAAAAACTCGTCTTATCACGGTAAACAAGAGGCAGATCCCTACGTTAATTGGGCGACCACAACCCTAACACTAGCAGCAATCGGAGCCGGCTTATATTTTCAAAACATCTTCTTAAGTTTCTCCCCGACCCCATTTATTATGCCCTTCGGCCATAAGATACTAACTATGACAGTCATCTTCTTAGGCTTATTTACAGCTTCTGTTTTATGGGACTCCAACTACAACCCAACTAAGATCAACAAAATGAAATTCTTTTTTGCCACTATGTGATTTTTGGCTCCTATTTCAGCTCAACCAGTAACCAAGTTCTCCATGTTATTAGGTACAAACATAATAAAATCTATCGATATAGGATGATTAGAAATCTTAGGGGGTCAGGGAACCGCAATGGTTTCTAGGAGACTGTCGACCTCAAACCAGAAGTTACAGATCAAGACTTTCAATTTCTTTATTGCCTTAATGCTTCTATCTGCAGTTATTTTTATCCAGATCTAGCTTAGATAGCTTAAAGTTAGAGCATAGCACTGAAGATGCTAGGGTGACAGATTAATGTCTCAAAGCAAGCCAGCACTCACCACGAGGGTGCTGGCCAAGATGCTCCGCCGAGCGAGCCTGTCTTTTAGAGAATTCAAGCTACAGTGCCAAAGGGCAACTTTCTGCTTGATTTCCCTTTCGAGTCGAGGCAAACCAAAAGTGATAAAAACATAAAATTTGTTGTTTTTTGGCTGCCAAAACCACTAAATTTATGACCGTTCTGCAGAAAAAAAGGTTTAACTGACCTCACTCGATTTATATTAAGCTAAATGGGAAAATAAAGAGCATTTTTAAAAATTTTGGGTTTAGAGCCGAAATATACCCCCCCCCTGTCCTCCCGGCGAGATTTTAGGTTCTAGATCATTTTTGGTCCTATTTTTTGTGCTTTTAAGCGCTGGCCGCAAAGAAACCGGGTAAATACTTAATAGAGCCCTTAACACCTGAAGTTATAACATAAGCTGCAACTATATATATATATGTATATTATATATATATATATATATATAATCTATATTTATAAAACTGTAGGTACATTCTATGTATTGTATATGGCATACTTTACTACTATAACTTCAGGTGTTAAGGGCTCTATTAAGTATTTACCCGGTTTCTTTGCGGCCAGCGCTTAAAAGCACAAAAAATAGGACCAAAAATGATCTAGAACCTAAAATCTCGCCGGGAGGACAGGGGGGGGTATATTTCGGCTCTAAACCCAAAATTTTTAAAAATGCTCTTTATTTTCCCATTTAGCTTAATATAAATCGAGTGAGGTCAGTTAAACCTTTTTTTCTGCAGAACGGTCATAAATTTAGTGGTTTTGGCAGCCAAAAAACAACAAATTTTATGTTTTTATCACTTTTGGTTTGCCTCGACTCGAAAGGGAAATCAAGCAGAAAGTTGCCCTTTGGCACTGTAGCTTGAATTCTCTAAAAGACAGGCTCGCTCGGCGGAGCATCTTGGCCAGCACCCTCGTGGTGAGTGCTGGCTTATTAGTAAGCAAAATAGTAAAGATATATGGGACGAAATCCATTTCATTTAGTAGAATTTAGCCCTTGACCTTTAACTGGTTCAATAGGGGCATTATTTTTAACTTCTGGGTTAGCTGGCTGATTCCATGGTTACGGGTATGTGACAATGGTACTCGGGTTAGTTTTAATTGTAATAACAATGATTCAGTGATGACGGGATGTCATTCGAGAGGCAACATTTCAAGGGTATCACACAGTTCAAGTATCAAAAGGACTTCGGTGGGGAATGATTTTGTTTATTGTTTCCGAGGTGTGTTTTTTCTTCGCTTTTTTCTGAGCGTATTTCCATAGAAGCTTGGCTCCTAGACCAGAATTAGGTTCTTGCTGACCTCCTAGGGGAATTGTTCCTTTAAATCCTTTTGAGGTTCCTTTATTAAACACAGGGGTTTTATTAGCTTCAGGTGTGACTGTAACGTGGGCCCACCATAGTTTGATAGAGGGGGACAATCCTGGGGGATTACAGGGTTTAATTGCAACTGTTGCTCTTGGTATGTATTTTACTTTCTTACAAGGTGGGGAGTATTACGAGGCCTCTTTTACGATTGCTGACGGGGTGTATGGTTCTAGATTTTTTGTTGCAACAGGCTTTCATGGTCTACATGTACTTATTGGGAGTACCTTCTTGTTGGTTTGTCTTGCTCGGGTCTGACTTCAACATTTTTCTACAGGGCACCATTTTGGCTTTGAAGCGGCTGCATGATATTGGCATTTTGTGGATGTTGTGTGGCTTTTCTTGTACCTTTCTATCTATTGATGAGGGTGTTAAATAAAGTTGATTCGTTTTAATATTCTTAGGTGACTGAGTTAGATAAGTGTTAGATTTTTAATCTAAAAACAGCAGAATTTGCTCCTAAGAGCTAGACTCGGTACTTTAAAATAAAAGATCTGATTTGCATTTAGAAAATAAGTATTTATACTTCCGGGTCAGTAAACACAAGTATAAAAAGCGAGAAATTTGCATATGGTTTCGGCCCATATCTTGAGGGTGTGAGTCCTTCTTTATATTAGTTAAATGAAAGCCAAAGAAGAGGCACCTAACTGTTAACTAGGAGACTGTAACGAATTTTACTCATTTAGATTTGAACTATATAAGACAAGAGTATTACGCCGGATGAACGGAAATCATTGATGTTGATTAATATGTGGCTAAAAGCCTCTGATACTAGAATGTTAGGGAGATTAATTAGAAGTTTTATTGCCTTGGCTTTATCGTGTGTTGTTATGGGGCTAGGGTGAGTTTTAGCTAAGCGGGCTATTTCAGACCGAGAGAAGAGATCTCCATTTGAGTGTGGTTTTGACCCTATTAAATCTGCTCGTCTTCCTTTCTCTTTACGTTTTTTCTTACTTGCTATCATTTTTCTTATTTTCGATGTGGAAATTGTTCTTCTGTTTCCAATTTTAATTAGGATGACTAGAAGATTTTCTATTTCCCTTGTAATCAGCTTATTTACTTTTTTAGTTATTCTCATTGTGGGGTTATTTCATGAGTGAAACGAAGGTTCTTTAGACTGGGCTCAGTAACTAGGGTAGTCTAAGTAGAAAAAACTTGGAGTAAAACAGGGCTGCTAACTTTGTTTTGGGTGATTCGATTTTATCCTTTTTCTTATGTTTTCTGTTCTTCCATTTAGTTATATATTTATAATAGTAATAGTTATGGGGACTTTGCTTTCTGTTTCTTCTTTTCATTGGTTGAGGATTTGGGCAGGACTAGAAATTAATCTTATTGGTTTTTTGCCCCTGTTAGTGTATCAAAAAAGTACTTCAGAGAGAGAATCAGCTGTAAAGTATTTCATTGTGCAGGCGTTAGGCTCTAGGATGCTGATTTTTGGAAGGTTAATTGCTTTTAACATGTCGTTTACATGGGATTTATACGCCAGGGGATTATCATATTCCACAGGAATTTTAGTAATTTTGATTGGGTTATGTATAAAGCTTGGGTTATTTCCTTTTCACTACTGACTGCCTAGAGTAATAGCGGGGCTCCCGTGAATTACTTGCTTGCTTTTGGCTACCTGACAAAAGTTTGCTCCACTATTTCTCTTTCTTTGTCTATTGGAATTAGGCGAATCTTACATATTAGTTCTTTCCCTTTGCATCATTAGGGCTGGGTCAAGCCTTGTAGGCGGGATTGGAGGAATAAATCAAACACAAGTTCGTGCTTTACTAGCTTATTCTTCGATTGGTCATTTAGGCTGGATAACTTTTGCTTTACTACATAGAGAATGATCTATAAAATTTTATTTGCTTGTGTATGTCTTAGTCTCTTTATTTATATTTATTAGTCTTTGGGGGGCTGATTTAAGAACTATAAAGGACATCAGAAGCCTAAAAAATTTCAGTTTCTTACAAATAAGGATTATACTTTTTCTATTGTCTTTAGGCGGGCTTCCACCATTATTAGGCTTCGTATCTAAGTGGTTAGTTATTTTGGTTAGAAGTTCTAATGCCTTTCTTTCTGTGTTGTTCGTACTAATCTTGGGTTCTTTAATGAGTTTGTTTTACTATTTAAGGTTATTTTTTTCGGTTTTTCTAAGAAATATGAAGGAGAGAAGATTGGCAGTTTTAAGTTTAGAAGCTAAAAAAAACAGCATATTAGGACTAGCTGTTTCATTTAATTTGGTTGGGGGAGTGTTAATTGCTTTCAGAAATATTTTCTGTGTACTCTAAATGCGTTGATTATTTTCGACAAATCATAAAGATATTGGTACATTATATATTCTATTTGGAATGTGATCAGGTCTTGTAGGTACTGCCTTGAGCCTTCTTATCCGAGCCGAATTAGGTCAGCCTGGAGCTTTACTGGGTGATGATCAGTTGTATAACGTGATTGTTACAGCTCATGCCTTTGTTATAATCTTTTTCTTGGTTATACCTATGATAATTGGAGGTTTCGGAAACTGGTTGGTCCCGTTAATATTAGGGGCGCCTGATATGGCTTTTCCTCGGTTAAATAATATAAGTTTTTGATTACTTCCTCCTGCTTTACTACTTCTTCTTTCTTCAGCTGCTGTAGAAAGAGGGGTAGGTACAGGATGGACTGTATATCCCCCTCTAGCTGGAAATTTAGCTCACGCCGGTGGTTCGGTAGATCTTGCTATCTTTTCTTTGCATTTAGCCGGTGTTTCATCGATTTTAGGTGCTGTTAATTTCATTACTACTATTATTAATATGCGGTGACGAGGTATGCAATTTGAACGCTTACCTCTATTTGTATGGTCTGTAAAAATTACGGCAGTCCTTTTGTTGTTATCTCTTCCTGTCTTAGCTGGTGCTATTACTATGTTATTAACAGACCGAAATTTTAATACAGCGTTCTTTGACCCAGCAGGGGGAGGAGACCCTATTTTATATCAGCACTTATTCTGATTCTTCGGACATCCAGAGGTGTATATTTTAATTTTACCTGGATTTGGGATGATTTCTCATATTGTTAGTCACTACTCAGCTAAGAAAGAAACTTTTGGTACTCTAGGTATAATTTATGCTATGCTAGCTATTGGCGTTCTAGGGTTCATTGTGTGAGCCCACCACATATTTACAGTTGGTATGGACGTAGATACTCGTGCTTATTTTACAGCTGCCACAAAATTATTGCGGTACCTACTGGAATTAAGGTATTTAGTTGACTAGCTACAATTCACGGAGCTAAGATCAAGTATGAGACTCCTATGCTTTGGGCTCTAGGTTTTATTTTCCTATTTACCGTTGGTGGGTTAACTGGGATTGTTTTATCTAATTCTTCTTTAGATATTATACTTCATGATACATATTATGTGGTTGCTCATTTCCATTATGTACTCTCAATGGGTGCTGTCTTTGCTTTATTTGGTGCTTTCAACTATTGATTTCCATTACTTAGCGGAGTTACTCTTCACTCTCGTTGAACTAAAGCACACTTTTACATTATGTTTATCGGGGTAAACGTGACTTTTTTTCCTCAGCATTTCTTAGGTCTAAGCGGTATACCTCGACGTTATTCTGATTACCCAGATTGTTATACTAAATGAAATGTAATCTCTTCTATTGGGTCGATGATTTCTTTCGTAGCTGTCTTGTATTTCATAGTAATTGTATGAGAAGCCCTAGTGTCACAACGAAGTGTTGTTTGAAGTACACACCTGAGAACTGCATTAGAGTGGGATAATATTCTACCTGCAGATTTCCACAATGCCCCAGAGACCGGAGCGCTAGTTGCCTAACTCCCTAACAAAGGTTTTAATAAGATATGGGTCTATGAGGACAATTAGGATTTCAAGATGCGGCGGCTCCTTTAATAGAAGAATTGATTTTTTTCCACGATCACGCAATAATGATTTTGGTAATAATCATTAGTCTGGTAGGGTATGCTGCTCTTTCCTTAATATTAAACAATTACACATGTCGATCTTTAGTAGAAGGGCAGGAGATTGAAACTATTTGAACAATCATTCCTGCTGTAATTTTAGTATTTTTAGCACTTCCTTCTTTACGCTTGCTATACTTATTAGATGAGGTTGGTAATTGTAGATTAAGTGTCAAAACCATCGGTCACCAGTGATACTGAAGTTACGAGTATTCAGATTTCCCTAGGATTGAGTTTGACTCTTATATGATTCCAACAAATGAATTAGAGCCCGGAGATTTTCGACTGTTAGAGGTTGACCACCGGATGGTTTTACCCACTCAAACAGATATTCGAGTTTTAGTTACTTCTGCTGATGTGATTCACTCTTGAACTGTCCCATCCTTAGGTGTAAAGGTTGATGCAGTTCCAGGGCGATTAAATCAGCTTGGATTCTTTATTAATTATCCGGGTGTGTTTTACGGACAGTGTTCTGAAATTTGCGGAGCTAATCACTCTTTTATGCCTATTGTTGTGGAGGCTATCCCATTAAAAAACTTCATGGAGTGAGTTGTTAGTGTTTCTGAATAAGAAGTTAGTTAAGACATAATATAGGGTTGTCAGCCCTAAGTTACTAATACAACTTAGTACTTCTTACATGCCACAGTTATCTCCTTTAAATTGAGTGTTATTGTTTGTTTTGTTTTGATCTGCTGTGTTATCTATATCTGTATTACTCTGGTGGTCTAGAAAAATTTATTTTCAAGGGGTTCCTCTTCTACTAAAACTTTAAAAGAAAATAAATGAAACTGGTAAAATAAGAATGCTTGTTGATATTTTCTCTTCGTTTGATGATAATAATCAAGTTTTTATGTCTTTATATATTTTAATGTGACTCTTCTCGCTTGTTACAATTGTACTCTTTAGTTCTTCATACTGAGCTATATCTCCCCGGTGAATAAGTGTGATTTGAACTTTTAAAGAAACAGGCTCTTCTCAGGTATTCCGTTCCTACGGTATTAATATAGGGGGTTTGTCAATGTTATTACTGGCCTTTTTTTGTTTCTGATTGTAATAAATCTTAGAGGTCTAATTCCTTATGTTTTTAGAACTACAAGACATCTTGCTATCTCGTTGTCATTAGGAATGCCTTTGTGGCTTTCTTTGATTATTTCTGCTGTATTCTTTAATCCCAGGTCAGTGGTGGCCGGACTTCTTCCTATGGGGGCTCCAGCCCCTTTAAATCCCTTTTTAGTTATTATTGAGACTGTGAGAATTTTGGTTCGACCTATTACCCTTTCTGTTCGATTAACAGCTAATATAAGAGCAGGACATATTGTATTGACTTTGATTGGTAATTATCTAACATCTAGTTTTTTTATGTCTTCTATATTTTCTATGGCTCTGTTACTATGCATTCAAGTATTTTACACTATTTTTGAGTTTGGTATTAGTTTGATTCAGGCTTACATTTTTTGTTTGCTAATTACTCTTTATTCAGACGAACACCCACATTAATCTAAATAAAATAAACTTTATTTTAAAGTTAACAAGATTGTAAAAGAACTTATTGTTCATTTTTGGGGTATGAACCCAACAGCTTGTATTTTAGCTTATTTTACAGTTTGTTGAGGAAACTTAACTCCGTTAATAGATCTACAGTCTACCGCTTCTTACTCAGCCATCAAACAAACACACCAGGATATTTTCCTTCCTTGATTTTGCAGGTCAATGTTTTATATAAACTATAGTGCGCAAGGTTTAAAGATATTTCTTTATTTTAAGCTTTGAAGGCTTATAGTTTTATTAACTTAAAACCTTACCAGGAGGCTATGATCCTCTCCTAAGAAATCAAAATTCTTTGTGCCCTAACACCGCTTTGTAAATTTTATCTCTTTTAAATAATATTTAACCCTTCTGCTTGGAAGGCAGATGTACTTCCCATACTCAAGAGATATTTCTAATAAATTAATTTATTCCTTTAGAATGAAAATCTAATGTGCAAGTTTACACCATAGAAACAACTCTTTTACTTAATTTAGAATATGCTTACTTTTATTTGTCGTTTAGGGCAGTTTTCAAATTCGACAGTTTATATAGATTAAAGCTTGGCTCTGACTTTAAGCATGATAAAGAACTAAAAAATACACATGGTTTTTATAGAAAGAGGCGAGGAGAAGAGTAGACACACAGATTAAAAAAATAAGCCTGTTTTCTCTTTATAGTATTATAGCTCTACACGATACTTTGAAATGTCCCGCTAACACCAGTGCTGAAGGTTAAAAAAAGAGTGTAAGCTTGGGTTAATTTAGTTCACAAAATCTGGTTAACTTGGTGCCAGCATCCGCGGTTAAACCAAGAAGATTAAGTCATGCACTAATTCGGTAAAAAGACAGTTAGGTAGTAAAAAGCTTGTTTAATTTTTATTGAGAAGTAAAATTCGTAAATAATTTAGAAATTTGTTCAAAGCTGTAAAGCTGAAGCTGTGATACCCTTGAGGGAAACTGGGATTAGATACCCCACTATTCTTGGAGGTAAAAAAATGTTAGTTTACCAGAGTACTATGGATTATTTATATTTAAAACTCAAAGAGCTTGGCGGTGTTTTAGACTCTTTAGGGGAACCTGTCTCATAATCGACAATCCACGTAAAACCTTACCTTTATTTGCTACCAGTTTGTATACCGTCGTCGTCAGGTAACTTTTTAGAAAAAAGAAGTTAGCAAAAAAGCTCCCATAAGCTTCTACGTCAGATCAAGGTGCAGCCAATATAAAGGAGAGGATGGGTTACAATTATAACAATCATAATTACGAAGTAACAGCTTAAAATAGTAGTTACGAAGGAGGACTTAAAAGTAAAATAGAATACGTAAATGTACTGAATTGAGCTCTGGAACGTGCACACATCGCCCGTCGCTCTCGTTGAAAAACGAGATAAGTCGTAACATAGCAGGGGTAATGGAAATTGTCCCTAAATTAAAAACATAGTATAATATAATACATTTCACTTACACTGAAAATATACTTAAATATGAGTTGTTTTTAACTTTAACAGATTTAAATATTTGTCTCACTTTACTCAAAACATTTATAAATTTAGTAAGGGTGATAGAAATTTATTTTATATAATAAAAGTACTGAGAAGGAAAAAAACAATTAGTACACAGAAAAAATTAATTTTTGTACCTTTCGCATCATGGTTTAGCTAGATTTCACTTTCGTAAGAAAATCCTCGAAACCTAATGGGCTATTTTTATCCAGCAATATTAGATGCTAAAAAGTAATTGTAGCAAAAATTTTTTTAGAGTTAAAAATAGAAATGAAATTTTATCCGTATTAGGTGATAGCTAGTTCTTCGCTAAAAGTATAGAAGTACTACAAACTTTTTACACTAAAGCACAACTATCTTTAGTGTGAATAAAAGTTTAGTCAGGCCTTTGAGGATAAGCTCAAAAGCAAAATTTGTATTTTAATGTTAATTAGTTAAATTTAGGCTTGAAAATGGCCACAATCTGTGATTTTGTTATAATTTCATTACTTTCGTTAACATATAATTAATTTACTTTTGGTTAGTGAAGAAAACTTTTTAACTTAAAAAAGTTAAACTCATGCTAAAATGAGTATTAGTTAGATTTTATTTTTTCTTAGTGTAAATTTATAAACTAAATAGAATATATACTTCACAAATTGTTAAAAGGAACTCGGCAAAATTTAATTCCGCCTGTTTATCAAAAACATGGCTCCCCGGAACTTAAGATGGGGAGTCGGACCTGCTCGGTGAATTATTTTAACAGCCGCGGTACTCTGACCGTGCAAAGGTAGCATAATCATTTGCCTTATAATTGAAGGCTAGTATGAATGGTTTGACGAGAATTAAGCTGTCTCTTTTCAATTAAATATAATTTTATATGCAGGTGAAGAAGCCTGCATCCTATTGAAAGACAAGAAGACCCTATCGAGCTTTAAAGAATTTATAAGACCTACTAAGTATTTATAAATAAATAGGACTAATAAAAACTTTGGTTGGGGCGACTGAGGAACAAATAAAGCTTCCTTTATACTGTAGAAACTTACTGGTATTGATCCAATATATTTGATTAAAGGAATTAGTTACCGTAGGGATAACAGCATAATCCCTTTTGAGAGTTCTTATCGAAAAGGGGGTTTGTGACCTCGATGTTGGACCAGAATACCCAGAAGATGCAGCCGTCTTCAATGGTTGGTCTGTTCGACCATTAAAATTCTACGTGATCTGAGTTCAGACCGGCGTGAGCCAGGTCAGTTTCTATCTTCAATTTATAGGATGGCCTTAGTACGAAAGGACCAGGCTATCGCAAGTTTTGTAGTAATATGATTAAATATAAAGAAAAATTAAACAGATAAACATCAAATTAGCAAAGATGAATGCAATTGACTTAGGATCAATAGACATAGGTGAAACTCCTTTATTTGATATATAAAGATGGCAGAAGAAGTGCATTAGGTTTAAGCCCTAAATATGAAGATTAAATTTCTTCTCTTTATAATGTATATTTCAGTTATTTCATGCTTATGCTCTTATGTTTGCGTTTTATTGGCTGTCGCTTTTTTTACTCTTTTAGAACGAAAAGGATTAAGGTACATACAACTACGAAAAGGGCCTAATAAGGTCGGAATTATAGGTCTCCCCCAGCCAATTGCAGATGCGGCTAAATTATTAACCAAGGAGATTGCAAAACCCACTATGGCAAACTATTCCCCTTATTTCGTAGCTCCTATTTTTAGTTTCATTTTAGCTCTATTACTTTGACAACTTTACCCTAGTTTATATTCCCTGGGTTACTTTAAATGGGGCATTTTGTTTTTTCTATGTGTTTCAGGCATAAATGTTTATGGCACCCTGCTTGCTGGTTGGGCCAGAAATTCTAAATACGCTTTATTGGGTAGATTACGAGCAATTGCTCAAACTATTTCTTACGAAATTAGTATAGCTCTAATTCTTCTTTTCCCTTTATTCCTGGTTGGGACTTTTAGTTTTATTGAGGTTAAAGAATCTCAAGAAATTATCTGACTTAGATTTCTCATAATTCCTGTATCTATAATTTGATTTGTAACCTGTGTTGCTGAGACCAATCGAGCTCCTTTTGACTTTGCTGAGGGGGAGTCAGAATTGGTTTCTGGCTTTAATATCGAATACGGATCTGCAGGTTTTGCTCTTATTTTTTTAGCTGAGTATGCCAATATTTTAGTAATAAGGTTGTTCTCAGCTCTCCTTTTTTTCGGGGGAAGATCTTTCTTTGTTTTAGATAGAGACATTTTGTTCATGGTAAAAGTTCTGTTCTTTGCATTCCTCTTTATTTGGGTCCGTGGAAGATATCCTCGATTTCGCTATGATCTCCTTATAGGATTAACCTGAAAAGGCTTTTTACCCGCCTCTCTGTCTTGCTTGCTTATAATTGCTATACTATCTTGTTTTCTGTATTATTAGCTGGCTTCGAAAGTGTAGTTTAATTAAAACATTAGCATTGGAAGCTAAAGATTAGGTATCACTCCTACATTTCGAAATGACTGCTCTAATTATTTTCAGTATAGCTTTTTCTAGTTTCCTCCTTCTTCCCTTTATATCGCAGCCTTTAAGGTTGGGTTTAGTAGTGATAATTTCCACATTGTTTATGTGCATCTCTAGGGCAATTACACTGTCCTCCTGATATGGTTATATTCTATTTTTAATCTATGTAGGTGGTCTCTTAGTTATATTTGCTTATGTCGCTGCTTTATCTCCTAATGTTTTATTTGGAAGTGGGGCCCCACTCATTTTTTTCGTGATTTCCTTTTTTATGGTTTTAATATTTTTATTTAGCCTTAAGTTAGTTGATATCTCATCACTAAGCTACATCAGAGAAGCCAATAAATTTAGATTTTTAAAGATTTACGGTTCTGAAATAGTATCCCCACAAATAATTTCTATTCTAATTGGTTTGGCTATTATTTTACTAATTAACTTAATTGTCGTAGTTAAAATTTGCTATTACACCCACACATCCTTACGTCCTTTTAGCACATAAGCGGATTATGCGAAGTCCTATTCGAAAAGTTCATCCAGTTTTAAAGGTTGTTAACGGCGCTTTTGTGGACCTGCCTGCCCCATCTAATTTATCAGTTTGATGAAACTTTGGGTCTCTCTTGGGTTTGTGTTTAGTAATACAAATTGCCACCGGACTATTTCTTGCTATACACTATACGGCTCATGTAGATCTAGCTTTTAGCTCAGTTGTCCATATTAGTCGAGATGTGACCTATGGCTGATTGCTACGAGCACTTCATGCTAATGGAGCCTCCTGGTTCTTTATTTGCCTATATTTTCACATTGCTCGGGGAATATACTACGGGTCATACCTATACCTGCATGTGTGGAATGTAGGGGTAATTTTGTTATTTTTAATTATAGGGACAGCTTTTCTAGGTTACGTTTTGCCATGAGGTCAAATGTCTTTCTGAGGGGCTACTGTTATTACTAACTTGCTTTCCGCTGTTCCCTATGTTGGTAAAATGCTGGTAGAGTGAGTATGAGGTGGCTTTGCTGTTGATAATGCCACTCTTACTCGGTTTTTCGCCCTTCATTTTTTGTTGCCTTTTGCTGTTGCTGGTTTAGCTATTTTACACATGCTATTTTTACATGAAACAGGCTCTAATAACCCCCTAGGGTTAAACAGGGACGGGGAAAAAGTACCCTTTCATTCATACTACACTTTTAAAGATCTAGTTGGATTTTTAGTGGTTATATCTCTATTAACTATATTGGCTTTATTTTCTCCGCAGCTTCTTACAGATCCTGAAAATTTTATTCCGGCTAATCCTCTGGTAACTCCAGTACACATTCAGCCTGAATGATACTTCCTATTTGCATACGCTATTTTACGATCTATTCCAAATAAGTTGGGAGGGGTTTTGGGCCTAGCTGGGTCTGTAGCTGTATTATTTGTTTTACCTTTCACCCATCAAAGAAAATTCCGATCTACTGCATTTTACCCTTTAAATCAGATTCTGTTTTGAACTTATATTGGTATTTTCTTTATTCTGACCTGGATTGGTAGGTGTCCTGTAGAGGCTCCATATGAGCAAATCGGCCAAATTTTTACTGGGCTGTATTTTTCCTACTTTATTATTAATCCTGCAGTTCAGAAGCTATGGGATAACATTTTAGATTATTAACACTTAATAGTTATTTCCTGGGGACAGTTTGTCTTGAAAACAAACTTAAAGTGTTCAATTCACTTGATAACTTAAACAATAAGAATGTGTAATTCACTTTTGGCTTACAAGACCAATGCTCTAACTTAAGCTATTATTGCTTTTATGAAATGAGTACATTTTATTTAACATTATTAAGTATATTTGGAATTTTGATAAGATTCCTTACTCTCTCTCTACAGTATAAGCATTTGCTAAGAATTCTTTTAAGTCTCGAAGCTATCACCATAAGCTTATTCATCATAATATTTTCTATGTCTAATAATGTTATACTGAGAGGCCAAG
Organism: Stramonita haemastoma; assembly: GCA_030674155.1. Lineage (NCBI taxonomy): Eukaryota > Metazoa > Mollusca > Gastropoda > Neogastropoda > Muricidae > Stramonita > Stramonita haemastoma. Next base: position 29,313 of record JASPKP010001220.1, read on the forward strand.
CTTCCTTATTCTTATTACAATGGGTGCTTGTGAAGCAAGTTTCCTTAACCCAAAAATTTTAGGCATAAAAAGGTCCCGGGGAAAAAAAATTTTAATTGAAATAAAAAAATTTTAAAAATTTTAAATTTTTAAAAAGGGCCTTTTTTTTGTCCCCGTTTCCCAAGGGGGTTTTTAGGCCTTTTTGTTACTTCCCAAAAGGGAAAAGAAAAATGCCTGGGCGAAAAAATAAAGTGGGTTTGCGCCCCCTCCCCCTTTTTTAAAAACAGGGGAAAAAAGGGTTTTGGAATTCCATTTTTCCCCCAAAAAGAATATCCCCTTTCCGTTGGGAAAATTTAAAAAAAAATCAAATTTTTTTCCCCCCTTAACCTGAAAGGGTTGGGTTTTTACCCGAATTAAAATTTCCCCGTAAAAATCAAAAAAAAAATCTTTAATTTTTCTCGTCAATTGGACATCTTTTCCCAAACCGGGGGCAACTCTTCCCGAATTGAGCCAAGTTTTGGACAAAAACCCTGGCCCCCCCGGTTTTTTTTTCAACCAAAACCCTTTTCCCAAAAACCAAATTATAAACCCCATTAAAAATTCCCCCACCAAAAACCCTTTAAAAAAAAGGTAACTTTAAAACTTGTTCCCTTTTGCCAAAAAGGGGGGGTGGTTTTAAAACTTTTTTGAAAATTTAAACATTTTAAAAGTTTCCCCCCCCCCGAATGTTAAATTTTGGGGAAATTTAAAATTTTTCCCTTTTTTAAAAAAATTTTTTTTGGTTTCTAGTACTTTTTTAATTTCCCCTTTAAAGGTTTAAAGAATTTTTCCTCTTTAATAGAAAAAAATTTTTTCCCCCTTCCCATTAAAAAATTGAGGAAAAAACCCTAAAAAAATTTGAAAACCCTTTTAAAAAAAATTTAAACCCCTGGGGAGGCTTTCCCCAAAAGGTTCCCTTTCAAATTAAAATTCCCAAACCCCCCCAATTTTAAAAGGAAAAAATTTTAAAAAGGGGAAAAATTTTAAATTTGGTATTTAAAAAAAACATCAGCCTGTGGATTTTGAAAAATGAAAAATTTTAATTTCACTTTTAACCAGTTAAAAAATTAAAACCTTTATTTGCTTTCCAAAAAAGGGGGGGTAAAAAAGGCCTTTTGTTTTCCTATTAACTAAAACTTTTGGTTTTAAAAAAGAAATAACAAAATTTTAAAGCTGATTTAAAAAAAAAATTTACCCCAAAAAAGGGTACCTTTTAGAAAACCCTTTTACTTTAAAAAAAAGGAATCCTAAAAAAAAGGAAAATCAGTTCCCCCAATTGATTTTGGCCAATTTTTTTGAAATCCCCCCAACAAATCCCAAAAACCTTTTCCAAACCTGGGTTTCCAAAAAAAAATCAAAAATGAGTTTAATCCCAAAAATTCTTAGTTTTTAAACCCCCAAAAAACTTCCCCAACCAGGAAAAAGGGAAAAAAGGTTGGGGGCTATCTTTCGTTTTTTGTTTACTTCAAAAAATAAACGTTTTAGGAACCGGAAAGCCAAAAAGGGGCCCTTTTTGCCAAAAAACCATTGGAAAAAAAAATTTTTAAAATTCCCTTAAAAAATTAAAATTGGGCTAAAAAAAGGAGTTTTAAAAAAAAGGGCCAAATTAAAATAATTTCCCAATTTTTTAACCCTTTTTAAAATTTTG
>JASPKP010001221.1:5000-12500 GCA_030674155.1 Stramonita haemastoma
ACAATCAAGATCATAATCATCATTATTGTGTGGATGAGACTATAAATTAAGGCCCCGTGTACGAACGCATGCAAAAGATCTTACGCACACGTAAAAAAAAGCAACGTGCCGCTTTTTGGAAGAGTAGGCCATTGTGAGCCGGTAGGATCGGATGACAAATAAAGCGCCAGCATTCACACAGGTGTCATGTTTAGACACCCTCCCTGAGAAAAATTCGAGGAATTGGAGTTTTGAGGGTGGTTTGGGGCTGTAGGCCTATATGGCAAAACGTTCTGGTGGCTCCTGCGACGGCACTGGAACCATTTCGAGGGTTACCTGCCTGAAGTGGCTATCGCGGTTCGACGTAGTTTCGAGAAAATGGCGTTTGAAAGTTTCACATCGCTGTGGGCTTTGTGCCTTTTATGCTGTATCCTTTAGCCTGTGAGAATTATTTTGTCACATATATTCGCTTTTCATATATGAAGTTTCGATGGCAACAAGTATTGTTTTTATTGAATAACACCTTCTTGTTCAACCACAGTAGGAGCTAGCCAAGTTGGAAATATGATAAGTGAAACGAAACTAGCCCGCCCTGATTGCCGAACCTGCTAAGGGCGGCACAGGCATTGCCCTGTGGCGGGAAAGTAAAATTAAATAAGGATGCCTGAAGGGACCGTCTACTTGAAGTGTGTTTGACAAGCCTCCAGCCTGCCAGCTGCTGTTCCGCCGGAAGCGGCGACTTGGCGTCGGGCAATTACCGTAGGGAGGGCTGGACAGCTCTGGGACCATGAAATGTGGTTTAAATCTTTGTTACCATCGTTTGACATCACTGACTGTATAAATTAGGGACCTCCAGAAGCGGCTATTTCAGAAAATATTTAAACAAGATTTGCTCTCAGATAACACAGGAGATCAAGAAGCAGTATCTATGAGCCCCAAAACGCATACATAAGTCTATCACTTTATATTTCCGATTTTTTAAACTCTGAGAAAGAATGTTGACTCTCTCCTCTCTCTCTCTCTCTCTCTCTCTCCTCTCTCCTCTCTCTCCTTCTCTCCTCCTCTCTCTCCGACCGTCGTAGTGTCAAGACGTATTCGAGAGGGGCTCCAGTGTGCAGCCAAGCGGAACTTTTCACCTACGGCTTCAGTTGTGCTGTTTATTTCAGTGTTGCAGTTTATTTCAGTTTATTTCAGTGTTCCCGTTTGTTTCCTAGTCTTCAGTGTTTCCTAGTCTTCAGTGTTGCCGTATATTTCACATCAGTTTTGAGCTTTTATTTGTGCCTTAATTGTGTTTTTATCTTCACATTTTCACATCACATCGCATAGTGGTTCATGTGCGGTTTTCTTCTGTACTGTTCCTGAGGTGTTGGAACATGTTATTGTGGTGTGGTGTATTACACCTGTGTTTAAGTGTCGAAGTGTCGAAGTGGTGATGTGATGAAGTGTTGAAGTGATCATATGAAGTGGCTGTTCGCACCCAGTATGTGAGTGAGTATCATCTGCTGTAGAATTCGTGTATCATATATCATATACATTTTACAGGTATGCAAATCAATTGAAAGGAAAATAGGTAATGTGAACATGAGCTAGACTGAATCTATGTGAGGGCCACATCAAACCTTCCCTCCAAATGAGGGCTGGTTGGTGGCTCTCCTTCTTCGCACTGCCGTGACTTCTTAATTTTTCTTCTACTGCCGTGACTTTTTTTTTTTTTTTTTTTTTTTCAATTTTTTTTTTTTTTTTTTTTTTTTTTTTTTTTTAAATCTGTGATGTGATTCTGTACCACTTCCAACACACCTTCCACAATGCGACCAACAACAAGATCAGAAAGTGCAAAACATTCTTTGTCATTAGAAAACATTCAATTCACTAAAGACAGTCGTCAAGTAAAATTCGTAGCAGCTCCCAAACACCTACCTACATGGAGAACAGTGCTGCACAACAGATATATAGACACTCTTAAGTCCCACACTGCAACAACCACATGGCAAGACTCAACACAATCAAAAGATATAATACCAGATATAGACATTTACTCAGCCACACTTCCACCACAACTTTTCAAAACATTCCTGCAGCTTTTCCTTGACGATAAAAAACTACTGACAATCACAATATTTCACTCGACAGGGACAATATTGATTCAAGGAAATACGTGCCAGGAATGGTTGGAGACAGAATTTGACATTTTAAAGAAAATAGTAAATAGTATTTGTGATTGTGCTGGTGATGGAAATCGCACCGATCCCTCTTCCTCCCCTGTGTATCTGTCTGTGCCTGGAACTTTGTTAGCCATCACTGCACCTTCGCCTGACATTACCCTCCCCCCAGTAGAGGACAGTTCTCCCACCATGTTGCCAGGAGACAATCGGTTGTCTGTGCCGTCTCCTCATTCTTCCCCTCCTTCCCCCCCACTTCCAAGCCCGCTTTCTCAGTGTTCAGCTGATGCCATTCCCATTGAACCATCTCCCCAGCAACCCCAGCTCTCCTCTGCCCCTCCAACTGACTCTCTGTGTATTGACACAACCCCCCCATCCCACCCCCTGGACGACACAACCCCATCCATCCCCACTGCCACCCCCACTGAACCATCTCCCCAGCAACTCCAGCTCTCTTCTGCCCCTCTAGCTGACTCTCCCTGTATTGACAACATACACACAAAATCTCCACCCAGTCTCCATAGCTTGGCCACATCAGCCCTACCCACACTCACACAAGTCCACTGCCAGCTGTCTGCAGCCATCTCCGCCATCACAGCCCTCAAAGCACAGGTCAATGCCTTACAGACAGAGAACAAACACTTACACCAACAGATAGAGATAACAGCCAGCACCACCAAAGACAGCTCAGTCCAAACAAAAAACCACATAAAAGCCACTGAACAAATACTGAAGTCAACCATTGCTGACCTTACTCAGCAAAACACTCAATTACAGAAAACAGTTGACAGTCAAGCCAAAAGCCTCTCTGCCTTCGACAACTGGCAAAAGCACATTAATAAAGAAATCAATCAATTAAAGAAAGCCCTACCATCAACTACTACATCAAACCTACCATCCCACTCCAACAACCATACAGTCACTTCCACTCCAAAGACTCATACCAAAAAACAAACAACCACTCCCAAACTTCTCTTAAGTGACTCCCTCTCTGACATATCAGATACTCCAATAGATGAAGAAATGATCCCCACAATCCCCATTAATAACAAGTTTTCACCCCTTGATCCTGACCAAAACCCAAAACCCAAACCACCCCCTCCACCAACCCCTTCCTCACTTCCAAAAGACAAAAGTACAAAAAGCTCAGTTCCCACTGTCAACTCCAAGGCACCCCCTCCACCACCCCCTCCCCCAACACCCTTAGAGACACTGCTGAGAAAGTCTGTCCCCACTGCCAGCCAGGAGTTACTTATTGGTGACTCTGTCTTAAATGCAGTTGGAGACAGAACTTCTCCCCATGGCGGACCAGCGAGAAATCTGTCAGTGCCAGGCCTGACTGTCCAGCACCTGCTGAAGTGGCTATCCACCCTTCCTCCCTCTCCACACATCACAGGTGTCACCTTCCATGTAGGCATCAACAGCTGCTTACAAAGTGGCCCAGTTGATTGTGCTACATGGCAACGGGTAATCAAAGGTCTAGGCCAGGTTTTCCCCCAAGCAGTCATAAAAGCCTCTTCAATCCTCCCTCCCTATGGCCGACACCAGTCCTCCAAATCGGTGAGGGACTCCAACGCCAGCCTCTCCAAAGTCTGTACTCAAGAGGGGGTGATTTTTATCAACCACACCTCCTCTTTTCAGACTGAAAGTGGGGCGCCCAAGAAGTCCCTCTACAAGTACTTAGACCCCTTTCACCCAAGTCCCTATGGTATCGCGGTCCTTAACAACAACTTGTACCGCGTACCAAAATCAAAACCTCTGCTCCCCACTCCAACCCACTCCACCAGCCAGAGGCACAAGACTTGGGCCTCACAGTCCATCCAAAGACCTGTAGCCAACATCAAAGGACAGCCCCATCCTATGAACGGCCCATGGTCTCCCCCAACACCTAAGGCCCTTCAACATGCAGACAGCATGCCCGAGGACAAAGCCTCTCCACGCCGCCACCACTACGATAAACAATTCGGCCTGCCGCACGGTGTGCCCCAGTACAAAGCCCGTCCACGCCACAGCGATCACGATAAAAACTTCGGCCTGCCGCGTGGCGTGCGTGAGAACTGTGGCGACTACGATAAACAGTTCCCACCCCTTCCTTCAGCCGGAAAATTCAATGCCTGGGGACACTCCAGTATCCCTCAGACACAGGACAAACAAAAACTCCTCGAGGTCCTGCTAACAACTATCCAACAGGCCTTATTATAACCCTTCCTTTAGTAGGTGTATTGACAACAAACTAGCAAGAGAGAGAGAGAGAGAGAGAGAGAGAGAGAGAGAGAGAGAGAGAGGAGAGAGAGAGAGAGAGAGAGAGAGAGGTTGTTATTGACACCCCTTCCCACCAAGTCGCCTCTTTGGAAGTGTGAAACCTGTGTTCATTCCTCTTTGTTTGATTCCTACCAAATTAATTATCTCATTTCTATATTCTATTCTTTCTTGGTTTGGTTTTTACCTTTCTTCTCTCCAGTTTCCTACATATTATTATTATACTTTTTTTTTTTTTCTCCTTTGTTTGGGATCTTTTCTAATTATCATTTTTATTATTATTTTATTTATTTATTTTCATTTTTTTTAAAATTATTATTATTACTTTATTTTATTTTATTTCTTTCTTTTTTATTTTTTTTTTTCATTATTATTATTTTATTTATCTATTATTATTTTTTTTCTTCTTCTTCTTCTTCTTGGCTTATCTGGGCCTGGTGAATAGTTCTTGTTACTGTGTTGCTTATCTGGGCCTCTTGTGGAAAGTCCATCCTGCTTAATTGTGTGTGTGTGGTGTGTGTTGTGTGTGGTGTGTGTGGTGTGTGTTGTATGTTTTGTTTGCTGCTGCTTATTACTATTTTTTTTTCTTTCCACATGGCGCACAGGCGAGCGCCGGGAGTGTGTGTGTGCGATCCTCCTGAGTGTTGATTGATACTAGCTTATCCATTGATGCATTTTCGGCCTTACAATGGTGAAAGATGAAAGATGCGTATCAAAGACATTACAGTGTGCATCCCGGGAGGGACCAGAACTCTAGTTGTGAGTGCTGTGCCAGCTAAGGCTAACTAAAAGCTTTTTTCAGGCTGTGACAGTGAATGGACTGGTGTGTGTACACTCCTGTGAATGAATTACTCTCCGGGTGTTCCATATAATCGCCATCTTGCCAACACAAGCTGAGACATTGATGAATGCAACATTAAATCTGAACAAGCAAGCAGAAACATTACAATGTGAGCACTGTGTGGTGTTGTTCCTGATCTTGCCGAAGGCCCTTGCCAGTTCCTGGACAAAGTGTGTAGACTGTGGTAATCGGCACCCTTGTGACATTTATCACCAAGTCACCCTGAGAAGTGTATAAGAGTATAATTGGTACACCCACTGAACACACTTTTAAAAAAATCTTTTTTTTCTTTTCTTTTTTTCTTTTTTAAAAATTATTTTATTTTATTTTTTATTATTATTATTACTTTCTTATATTTGCCAATATTGTTGTTAGTTTGATTGGACAATATGTATATAACGTGTGTGATTGTGTCTTTGAGTACTATTGAAATTGTTGTGTCTTGAGTACTATTGAAATCATCCATTTTTCTTCCCTTACATTTCATCATCCCCCCAGTGCCTTATTCCCATCCCCATTATTCACCCTTTATAAAGTTTGTATTTTTTGGCTAACTATTGAAATCATTCAATTTTTTCCCTTACATTTCAGCATTCCCCCAGTGCCCTACTCCCATCCCCATTATTCACCCCTTATAAAATTGATTCTTACCTTTTCTTGCTACACATCATTGTTAGTTCCACTGGGTTATACAGTTATATACACTGTATGTGTATCCTTATGTAACTTGAAATCAGCTTTTTTCTCTTCTTCTTACATTTCATCCTTCCCCTTATTGAGTACCCACTCCCCCTTATTCCTATTTATCCCTAATTAATCTTCACCTTTTCCAGTTTTTAGACACATATCACATTCCTAACAAAAATCAACACAAATAGATGCATTCAAGACTCAACACGTGGCCCTCAAAGGAAGGCCTACGAATTTGCCAATTAAATATAAATCACGCAGTTAATAAAATTGATGACATATCAACACTTATTAGAAACCATGGCAAACCATTTCACATACTAGGGCTATCTGAATCAAGACTTTCGAAACACATATTAGACAGTGACTTATATATCCCAGGATATAAAATCATACGAAAGGATCCACAAAAGCAAAAAGAAACAGGAATCATCATATACATTAGTGAATCTATAAGTTCAAGCGTCTCATCCATCTAGAACATTATGATGTAGAATCTGTCTGGCTTGAAGTCTCAATGAAAGGTTCACCACCTATAGCAATGGGATTCTGCTATAGGAATCCAGCAGAAAGAAAAAATTGGATAGACAAGTTTGATGCAATGATGAACGCAGTCCTATTAGAATCCAGGGAAGTGATACTACTAGGTGATTTTAACATCGATGTAACAAAAGTAAATAATGCATGGACGCAAATTACTAATTCATTCAACCTTCACCAACTAGTTAGTTTACCTACAAGAGTTACGCCAAATTCAAGCACTATAATTGACCACATTTACGTATCAAATCCTAACAACATCATAGAAACATGTGTCCCTGTCTACAACTGCAGCGATCACTACCCTGTCTGTACTACTTGGTCTAAAAAAGGAACAAAAATTCCCAAACCTGGCCATAAAACCTTAACATATCGTTCCTTTGCTAAATTCAATGAACAGCTTTTCCTTCTCGAACTAAGTAACTCTATGCTCTCAGAAACATTCAACATTACTGATCCAGACTTGGCTATCGATTTTTGGATAAAAACTTTCACTGAAATTTACAATAAACATGCTCCACTAAAAACCAGAAGGGTCAAACATGCCCCCAAACCGCCTTGGCTTACAAAAGAACTAGAAGAGGCATGTTATCTTAGAGATTTCTTAAAAAAACATAAATATCATGAAGAGTCAAAAAGATTACGAAATGCCATAAACTCCCAGAAACGTCAAGAAAAAAAGAAATATTTCCAAGATTTACTATCTTCAAAACAAAACTCAAAAATTATTTGGAAGGCCATAAATCAAATAACGAACAAACAATCCTCTTCCAAATCAAATGTAATCAAAGATGTTACTGCTGAACAACTCAACAATCACTTCATAAACGTTTCTACTAACGTTGTTAGCAATGATGATTCAAAATCCAACAACCTAAACACACTAAGACAATACTGCCAAGAAAAGCATATTCCTTCGAAACTCCACATACCATTTATTTCTATTTTTGAAGTCTATAGTTATCTGATTCACCTCAAACAATCCAGGACAAGAGGCCTCGATGGAATAGACAGCAGAATTCTAAAACTGTC
>JASPKP010001221.1:22500-30977 GCA_030674155.1 Stramonita haemastoma
CCTCTGGAGTTTTGCAAACACTAAAAAAAAATAATTTCAAAGCCATTATCCAATCAGAAAATTGGGGAAACAAGCCCTCAAATAATCTCTAGCCCAGCTTATATCAAACCATCTAAGGATTTAAAAATAATACACAGCTTTATAATCATACCACCAGAATAAAACGAGAGGAAACTCGTAATTTATAACTAATAAACCTAACAAAACTATCAGGGCACCCAAGCACTTTTCAACGGATTGATGAAATACAAAAAAGGAAAACTTTTTATTTTTATTATTTTTTTTTAGCAATGATCATTTATAGGATTATGAAAACTTTTGGAATTGAAAAAAGAAATCTGTTTATATCAATAATTATTATAAGAGTATCTTTAATATTTTTTCGACACCTTTATAAGAAAAAAATCTTGAAAGAAACCTATGTATAAACAAAGTCAATAGAAAATTTTGGAACATTACATGGTGATCAACTCTTCAGTATAAAGGGAGGAATCTTATTTCATGACACCAACTCAATAGGAATGAAAGTTAATACTTCATACCAACTAGTTCAATAGGAAGGGAAAAGCTTCAAACAACACCAACTTACTACACAGGGAAGAACTGTAAACCTTGAAAAGAACTAGATTAATCCGAATCAAAATCTACACGTGGAAAGTGACACAGATGAAACAGGGCATGGACTCCATACACTACAGCAGGCCCTTTTCCCCAGTACTACAACCGTCAAGAGTTAGCTTTAGCTTTAAACTAACATTTGTCTAAAAAAAATAATAACAAAAATAATAATATAAAAAATAAAACAACAACAACAACAAAAAACATTCGTCTGCATGTCTTTTCTCTTGCACAAATAGAAACACTAATAATGATGATAATATATGGGATTTATATAGCGCTTATACCGTTTTCTGCGGAATGAAGTATTTTCCGCTAGCCAGTAAGTCAAACCCCTCTTTCCCTTTAGTGTTGTTCTCTCATGCAACCGTTGTTCCAAGCAATGCAATCAATGTGAAGGTAACTAGGTTGGCAACAACTCAATATGAAGGGAAGAGTTTTATACCTAATGACACCTGGCACAATAACAACTACCTAATAACAACTAGAATAAAGGAAATAACTTCTTTGATATCAACCAACTCATTCCAAGGAACAATTTTACTTTTTTTGACACCAACCCATATTAAGAAAATAACCTTTTACACGTGTACCAGCGAACTCAACCTGAAGGAAAGAACTTTTTGCTTTGATAGAACTAACTCAATATAAAGGGAAGAGCCTGCTAACACCAACTAAATGAATATGGAGGGGAAAACTTTATACTCCGATACAAAAAACAAAGAAATATGAAAGGGGGAGCTCTATACTTTTGTAATAACTGAATCTGAAGAAAAAAGTTTACAGTTTGATAACTATCTTGATACCAAGCTTGGAACTTTATTCTTTGAGCCAACTTGTTCAATAGCAAGGGGATAATTCTATTCTATGACACCAACTTATTTCATGGAATGAAAAAAACAACAACCCAAACTTAGTGACAACTCAAGAGGAAGGAAAGAGATCTACACTAACCAACCAAGTGACTTAATGTAAAGAAAAAAAAACAACCTTATACTTGATAACCAATAGAATTTGAAGTCAAAACTACGTGTCAAGCTATTGAGGTAAAACCGTGTAACTCTCATACATTAAGCACTTTTTCAGTATTGCCGTTATTTCCAAAGGTTATCAGAACACTGTTTTTTTCTGTTGTTATATAGCTCCAGCGAAGATATCCGATATATGGACTGTGGTCGCAAGCCATCCTACTTTGGTCCTGCAGAAAACTAAAAATAGAACAATTCTTGAAGCATCAGTGCTATGCAAGCATAAGGATGCTATAATCATTATTTTTCTGCATATCATCTCTTTTGCAAATCATGTCTCTATCACGGTATTCTCCGGAATAAAATATTTCCAAGTCGTCAGTACCCCAAACCCCTCTTTCCCTGTGCTGCTATTCCCTTATACAGCTGTTTCCCCATACCGCAGAACTGAGTCAGAGTTAAGGAATCCGTGTCAAAGAGTTAATAGTTAGGATCAAACTGGTGAAGTGTTAGGGTTTGCGGCATGGGGCAAGAACTAGGGTTAGAGTGGAGTGTTGACAGCTCCAGGGAACAGCACTACAGGGAAAAAGGAGTATCGGGAAAAGTACTGCTCTTTCTTCAAACATCCTGCACTCAGCTTGTGCATAGTTTTCTCTCTTAAGCTGATCCCGCAAAGTCGAGGTAAAATGATTTGTTTCTGTTTAATAGGCGATGCTATACCAGTAATGACTATGGCAAAGATTTGCATCACAACAAACGTCTGAAGCCGAGTGTACATTTCCAGGAGTTTTCATTTCGTCTCTGTTTTGTACAAGTACTTCTGATCCGAAATCATATTTAGAATTTTGAGCATTTTTGGCGCCAAAACAAAACGACGTTGTAAGCCAGTAAAAGCTTTACAATGTTCTTTCAAAAGCAATCAAAATAGAAAATTGAGCGCGCGCCTGTGTGTGTGTGTGTGTGTGTGTGTGTGTGTGTGTGTGTGTGTGTGTGTGTGGTGTGTGTGTGGTGTGGTGTGGTGTGGTGTGGTGTGGTGTGGTGAGGTGAGGTGAGGTGAGGTGGTGGTGGTGGTGGTGTGTGTGTGTGTGTGTGTGTGTGTGTGTGTGTGCCTATTGTGTTTGGGATCTAATCCTCGCCCTATCTCAGTATAAGAAAAACGTCCTCATATTACCACAAGCTGGGATATGAAGAAAATGACCTTTTACTTTGGAACCGAAAACTTAAATAGAAAGAAAAATATTATAAAACATGTAGTAGCAAAATATTCAAGAAAGAAAATACTTAGGAACTATTTCAACATGGAGGAAGATCTTTATACTTCGACACCTTTGGTACCAACTAATAAGGTAAAGAAAAACCTTTATTCTTTGATAGCAATAACTCAATACAAAAGTTTTTTTTCCCTAATTTTGACACGAACTAATTCAATATACAAGAAAGAATGTTATAAATTGATACCAGCTAACTTATTACGAACGAAAGAAACTTTATGCTTGGACACCAAATAACTCCTCCAAAAAACTTACTTTATGATTTGATGCTAACAATCACTATGAAGGGGAGACTATCATACCTTTACACAAACTGAATAGGAAGGGGAAAAAACACAAAATTTAAAAACTACCTCAATATAAAAGAAAAGGCTTTGGACTTTGATGCCAACTTAATAATACAAATGAAGTAATTTTATACTCCCATACCAAATAAATCAACATGTAGAAAAATAATCAATGAAAAGAAAACTTGGATACAAAATAAATGTGAAAGACAGATGTTTATACTTTGATACCAACTATTCAAATGTAAGCTAAATAAAAGTTTTATGAAAAATGATGGAACAAAAATAAAAGACCTTCATGCATATGGTAAGCAGCTAACTGGATATCGGGGAAAGAGCTTTACACCTTGATATCACCTAACTAGACAAGGAGTAAGGAACTCTACACTCTGACAGTAATAAAACAATGTGAAATAACTGTATACTTCGCAATATGCTTATTTGACATGGAGGAAACAGCTTTTGCTTTAATTCTAACAAACATGACAAAAACATAACTTTAATATTAAGGGAAAAAACCCTTGTACTTTGATACCAGTTAACTGAAGAAATGGCCTCTTCCTTGAATAAAAACTCACCATATAAGAAAGAAGTTTATACTTACATACAATCTAGCCCGATGGGAGGAAGAAAACTTTATGCTGATGCCAACTCACTCGATATGAAGGAAAGATGTTTATACCTTGAAGCCATCTAACCAAAAATGAAGGAAAGATTTCTATACTTTCATACCCCCTGGTTCAATATAATATACTTTAATGCATATATCCCTCATCATTATCCTTGTCTTTCTCTCCCTTTCTCTGTTTATGTTAACATTTTGATATTCAATATTTTATTAGTATTATTATTCTATATGTTTATTGTGTGTTTGTATTTGTTTTTCTGTTTTTTTTTTATATTATTATTATTGTTATATTTGCATATATTTCCCATCTTTGATTCTATTCATGCATCCATTATCTACTTCTTCTTCTTTTTTTTTTTTTTCCTTAATTTTAATTTTATTATGCTCCCCCCCCCCCCGGTATCACTTTATGTGGAAGGACGTAAAATTGAAGACTACCACATATTCACACGGATCAGTGGTCTAAAGGTAACACATCTTCCCAGAAAACGAGGTGCAGCTTTGATCTTCGTTCACTGTTCTGCAGTGGTGTTTCCCGTGGTGTAATAGTCTGTGGTGTTTTCGGTGGTGTAGGTAGTCTTCGTGTGGTGTAGTGTCTTCGTGTGAGGTATCTTCCTGTGGTGTAGCGTAGTCTTCTGTGGTGTAGCGTAGTCATTAGCCGATGGATGAAGACGTAGTTCGCGTGGTAGGTAGCGTAGAGTAGAGAGTAGAGAAGAGAAGAGGAGAGAGAGAAGAGAAGAGAGAGAGGAGAGAGAGAGAGAGAGAGAGAGAGAGAGAGAGAGAAGAGAGAGAGAGAGAGAGAGAGAGAGAGTCACATTTATAGGGAAACAAATGCACATGCAGAAAGTAATTATTTTTTAAGTAATGGGAGGTAATGCTCTGGTGGCGATGTGCTCTCCCTTTGGAGGTCAGCTTGAATTTCGCACAGAGAAATTTACCATAACAAACTACACTATGCGATGTTATGTGATGCGATGCGGAACGGCACGGCACGCATGCACCCGACCCCGGACTGTCTCGACCCGACCCGACCCGACACGACGCGACGCGACGCGACCAGACATGGCAAGCGACCTGACCCGACCCGACACGACGCGACGCTACACAACGCGAACCAACCCGACACGGCGCGGCAAGGTACGGCACAACACGACACACCACAACGGTAAGACGGAAAAAATAATAGGCCTTACTTACTGGAGTTGTGTAGTTCCATTCCTGACATGCAAGAATGTGGCAGAAATCCCACAGCAAGTCACTGGGCAGTGCAGTGTTCCACGGTGAAGTGTTCCGCGGTGAAGTGTTCCATGGTGAAGTGTTCCGTGGTGAAGTGTTCCGCGGTGAAGTGTTCCGTGGTGAAGTGTTCCGTGGTGAAGTGTTCCGTGGTGCAGCGTTGTATGGTGTAGTCCACTGCGGTGTAGTTTTCCATGTAGATTAGCAGGCCTGAAAAGGAAGAGCAGTGTGTAAGAACACATATAAAACAATTGATTTTAACAAGATCATCATGCTGTGGACAACACTCCAACCATTCTCTTGGCACCACTGAAATGTCTATTTGTGGGGCTCCCCTGCTAAAGTGAACATCTTGCCCTCGCATTACCAACTATTCCTTTGTGCTAGAATGCAGGCCTGCTACAGCCAACCAGGTCAGCAGTATACCCGATCAAACCTAACCAGCCTGCACCCTGCTACCTGGAAAACAGACAGGCTCTGCCAGGTACACATTATCCCCCGGAAACACTGTCTGAAAAACAAACTCCAGTGCCCCACCGACTCCTGGAGGAGTTAAGAGAGAAGTCCCCTCCACAGCACTGGAGAGCTGATCACAGTGGACAATGCAGAACTTTGAGAGGTACACTGGGAACTGGAGCCTGTCTCTGTGAAATAAAATACCACAGAAATCGGAAATGATGTTTTCCCTGGAGAGCGCATCCTTGATCATTTTTTAGTTCACTAGCCCTAAAACAAACACCCTGTTGTTGCACACAATATTGTGCAGTGTTTATACACTTGAGATTTTTGGGGCCTAAAAAATAAACTTTGACTCCGGGCTATTTCACGATAGATTACACTTACTCCGAATTTTGTACAAAGAATATCATCACTGTTTGTATCATCTTTAGTAGTATTTTCGTTATCATCATCATCATCATCATCATCATCATCATTATCATTATCATTATCATTATTATTATTATTATTATCATTATTATTATCATCATTAGTCTCTAAAGACTAGAGTGCAATTCCATAGTCTTTCGAGACTGATGGGTGCCTATTCTTCTTCTTCTTCTTCTTCTTCTTTTCTTCTTCTTCTTTTCTTCTTCTTCTTCTTCTTCTTCTTCGTATTTTGTTGGTCATTGGTGTAAACAAAGTTCAAATGCCAATATTAAAATGTTATGCTTTAAACTGTGTAAAGATTGTCTTCCTCCATTACATACTCTTAGTATGAGCTTTACACTCCATAAAAGGATAAAAAATCTTCTGAAGACAGAATACAGCTGCCTATATAGTAAAGCACTTGCAGAAAAACAAACCGGCCATATACGCAAACTTCTTATAATATTTTTTTCTAATCTCAGTGATATTCCTAAGTATGATGTGCGAAACAGAGTACATGTTCGTGAGTACTCTCAGAAGGTTGAGCTATGGAACGGCCAACAACAACAGATCACATACTGGTATTACCTTTATGGGTGCTTCCACTAGCTCGTGCCGCATCCTCAGGCATTGAAGTACCTAGGACGGGAACAGTCTTGATGACAAAAGGATTCTTCTTCTTCATCGAACGCTCTGACAGCAGCCTGTGTCTGTCCCATGAGCAAAATTGCGTTGCGATCGCCATTAAGCGTCCGACAAGTCAGGTCCAGCGCTTCCGACTTCGGCATGGCGATGACAGAATGATTCTAGGAAAAGAAAATCAAGATATTTTGAATTCGAATGCTTGCACGCATGGACGCACGCACGCACGCACGCACGCGCACACACAAAGCGCGTGGCCATACACATACACAACAAGAAAGAGAAGAGAGAGAGAGAGAGATGAGGGAGAGAGGAGAGGGAGGGAGGGAGGGAGGGAGAGAGAGAGAGAGAGAGAGGAAGAGAGAGAGAGAGAGAGAGAGAGAGAGAGGAAGAGAGAGAGAGAGAGAGAGAGAGAGAGAGAGAGACAGAGAGAGACGGAGAGAGACAGACAGACAGACAGACAGACAGAGACAAAGAGAGAAGAGGAGAGGAGAGAGAGGGAGAGAGAGAGGGAGAGAGAGAGAGAGAAGAGAGAGAGAGGAGAGAGAGAGAGAGACAGACAGACAGACAGACAGACAGACAGACAGACAGACAGAAGATACATAGAGACAGAGAGAGAGAATTATATATATTATATACATATATATTATATTATATATAATATATGTATATATTCTTGGGGGATGTATTTATATGCAGAGAGGGGAATGGAGCGCGCGCCCGCGCGAGGGAGAGAGAGAGAGAGAGAGAGAGAGAGAGAGAGAGAGAGAGAGAGAGAGAGAGAGAGAGAGAGAGAGAGAGAGAGAGAGAGAGAGAGAGAGAGAGATTATGTATATATGTTGTGTATTCTCTACATTTCAGAAAATGCACAGTTTCTAGGGATGTTTTAGCAATTACTGGTGTCTAAGCTTTTCTTCACATCAATTGCTGGCGATTTGTTTGGTCTGTGTCGAATTTCTAATTGTTACAATTATGAAATCTTTGATACCCAGGTTTAATCTTGACAGTGCTTAACACATCAGGGGGACATTTTGTCATCATCTTTCATAACTTCTATTCATGCTTGCTGGTGCTTTACTTTCATTCGTGTATACAGGCATGCGGAATATCAAAAAGGCCCCATAAAGGTCTGGAAGTTTTGTCTCTTTCGGTAAGTTATGGAAACACGGGAATATTCAACATAAATCTTAAAACTTCGCAGTGGTACCTCGAAAAACAAAAGCACAAAAAAGAAGAAAACATTGCACGTGTACTTACCTCTGTGAGGTCTTGATACGTGTGACAATCACGACGTCAGAGACAGGGCCAGAGAACTAAGATAACCCACATGACGTTTTGACATTTATGCTAAGACTTTTAAGGAATCAGGGCGAGATGGAAGAGACCCGGGAGGTCGAGCAAATGCTTGAACAAAGTCTGGGGGCTGGATGTGTTCTTTCCCCTTGAGCACTGTGTGCAAGGGTTCTGCTGGCTGTGCCAGTTTAGGACACCAAACCCAATGTCGACGCCTAGTCTGCCAGTCTTTGTGATCACAGAGTAAGGTTCAAAGGCTCCTGATGAAGTTCTGAAATCCGCGATCGTTGAGCCTTACCGAAAACTCCAGGGACAAATTTTGATTCGGGAAATGTGAAAGACTGAGGTACACGTGTGAACATGATGCACGCAGGCATAGACAGGTTGCACTCTGTACAAAGATACCTGTGAAGAATGCAAGGTAGCCCTTTCATGGAAGGTGGCTTTGCAATTCTTACCTTTCACATGCTGCTGCATGTCGAATGTCCGATGTCCACAGAGACCCCAGTCCTCACTGCTCTCATCACATTTGATCCCTGAATTGTTTCAGAGATACGAGGTCATGCAGACATGATGCAAAAGCCCCTAAACTTATATCAACTTTGCTCTTCAGCCTAGTGGGATCTGATCCTAGATCCCTGGGCAACAATGCTAGGCCTGCTCTGGATTC
>JASPKP010001222.1:0-2500 GCA_030674155.1 Stramonita haemastoma
CCAAAAAAACCCAAAAGGGCCCCCCCCCCCCCCCCCCCCCCCGGGGGCCCCCCCCCCCCCGGGCCCCCCCCCCCCCCCCCCCCTTTGGGGGCCCCCGGGCCCCCCCAAATTTTCCCCAAAAAAAAAACCCCCCCCCCCCCCCCCCCCCCCCCCGGGGGGGGGGCCCCCCCCCCTTTTTTTTTTGGGGGGGGGGGGGGGGGGGTTTTTTTTTTTTTTTTTTTTTTTTTCCCCCCCCTCCCCCCCCCCCCCTTTCCCCCCCCCCCCCCCCCCCCCCTTTTTTTTTTGGGTTTTTTTTGGGCCCCCCCCCCCCACCCCCCCCCCCCCCCCCCCCCCCCCCCCCCCCCCCAAAAAAAAGGGGGAAAAAAAATTTTTTTTACAAAAAAAAGGGCCCCCCCCCCCCCAAAAACCCCCCCCACCCCCCCCGCCCCAAAAAAAAAACCCCCAAAAAAAAAAAGGCCCCCCCGGGGCCCCCCAAAAAAAAGGAAGGGGAACCCCCCCAAAAAAATTTTCCCCCATTTTTTTGGGGGGAAAAAATTTTAAACCCCCGCCCTTTTCCCCCCCCGGGGGTTTTTCAAAAAAATTTCCCTTTTTAAACCCCCCCAAAAAAAAATTTCCCCCCCCCCCCCCCCCCTTTTTTTTTTTTTTTAAAAATTCCCCCCCCCCCCCCTTCCCCAACCAAACCCCCCCCTTTCCCCTTCCCCCCCCTTTTTTTTTTTTTTTCCCAAAAAAAACCCCCCTTTTTTTTTCCCCCCCCGTTTTCTGGGGGCCCCCGGGGGGGTTTTTTTCTTTTCCCCCCCCCCCCCCTCCCCCTTTTTCCCCTTTAAATTTTTTTTCCCCCCCCCCCTTCCCCCCCCTTCCCCCAAGGGTTTTTTTGGGGGGGGGGAAAAAAAGGGGGGGGGGAAAAGGGGAAAGGGGGGGGGGGGGGGGGGGGGGGGGGGGGGGGGGGGGGGGGGGGGGGGGGGTGTTTTTTAAAAAAAAAATTTTTTTTTTTTTTTTTTTTTTTTTTTTTTTTTTTTTATTTTTTTTTTTTTTTTGGGGGGTTTTTTTTTTAAAAAATTCCTTTTTTTTTTTTTTTTCTTTTTCCCCCAAAAAAAAAAAAGGCCCAAACCCCCCTTTTTTTTTTTAATTTTTTTCCTTTAAAGGGGAAAATAAAATTTTTTTTTATTTTTTTATTTTTTTTTCCCCCAAAAGGGGGGGGGAAATTTCCCAAAAAAAAAAAAAAACCCCCCCAAAAAAAAATTTTTTTTGGGGGGTTTCCCCTTTTTTTACTTTTTTCCCTTTTTAAAAACCCCCCCAAACCCCCAAAAAAAAAATTTTTCCCCCCCCTTTTTTTTTTTTTTTTACAAAAAAAAATTTAAATTTTTAAAAAAAAAAAAAAAAAAAAAAAAAAAACCCCCAAACCCGAAAACCCCACCCCTTTTAAAAATTTAAACCCCAAAAAAAAAAACCCCCCCCCAAAAAACCCCCCCCCAAAAAACCGGGAAACCGGGTTTTTAAAAAAACCCCCCCCCCAAAATTTTTCCCCAAAAAAAAAAAAATTTTCCCCCCCCAATCCAAAATTTTTTGGGGGTGGGGGCCCCCCCCCCAAAAAGGGAGGGGGTTTGGGGGTTTTTTTTTTTTTTTTTTTTTTTTTTTTTTTTTTTTGGGGGGAAAAAAAGGGGGGGGGGGGGGGGGGGGGGTTTGGGGAAAAAAGGGTTTTTGGGGGGGGGGGGGGGGGAAAAAAAGGGGGGGGAAAAAAAAAGGGGGGTTTTGGGGGTTTTTTAATTTTTTTTTGGGGTTTTTTTGGGGGGGGGTTTTTTGGGGGGGGGGGGAAAAAACCCCCCCCTTTTTGGGGGGGGGGTTTTTGTTTTTTTTTGGGGGGGGGGCCCCGGGGGGGGGGGGGGGGAAATTTTTTTTAGGGGGGGGGGAAAGGGGGGCCCCTTTTGGGGGGGGGGGGTTTTTTTGGATTTTTCTTTTCCCCCCCCCCCCCCCCCCCCCCCCCCCCCCCCCCCCCCCAACCCCCCAAAACCCCCCCCCCCCCCCCCCCCCCCCCCCCCCCCCCCCCCCCCCCCCCCCCCCCCCTTTTTGGGGTTTTAAAAAAGGGGGGGGGGGCCACCCTTAAGGCCCCCCAAATTTTTCCCCCCCCTTTTCCCCGGGGGGGGGGGGGGGGGGGGGGGGCCCGGGGGGGTTTTTAAAAAAGGGGAAAAAAGGGAAAAAAAAAAATTTTTTTCCCCTTCCCCCCCCCCCCCCCCCCTTTTTTTTTTTTGGTTTTTTTTTTTAAAAAAAAAAAAAAATTTTTTTTTTTCCCCCCCCCCTTCCTTTAAATTTTTTTTTTTTTAAAAAAAAAAAATTTTTTTTTAAAATTTTTTTTTTTTTTTTTTTTTTTGGGTTTTTTGGGGTTTTTAATTTTTCCAAAAAAACAAAAAAATTAATTTTTTGGGGGGGGGGGGGAAAAAAAAATTAAAAAAAAAAAATTTTTTAAAAAAAAAAAAAAGGTTTTTTAAAAAAAAAAAAATTTTTT
>JASPKP010001222.1:5000-7500 GCA_030674155.1 Stramonita haemastoma
ATCACCTTTGTTGAAAACTAAAATAAATGAGGATTTCCAACCAAACAGTAACTCATAAGATAAAAAACCTCAAGACAGTAACATAAACTCAAGTCATACACACAAAAAAATAGAAATAACAAATAACATGGGGATCAAATAACAACAAAGCATGCAAAGTGTGTGTATGTTTGTGTGATGTGGTGTGTGTGTGTGGTGTGTTGGTGTGGGTGTGTGTTGTGTGCGTGCCGTGCGTGCGTCGTGCGTGCGTCGAGCGTGCGAGCGTGCGTGCGTGTGTGGTGTTGAGCGAGCGTGTGTGTGTGGGGTTTTTTTTGTCCGTGCGCACGTGCTCAATCACATGCACAAGTAGCATGCCTGCTTCCTCAACTTGAATTTGCTGAATGTTTAAATGTTCTTTGTTTTTTATAAGTATAGGAAAACTAATTGCTTGAAAAACTGTGGGATACCAGCATATGTAAATACATGTGACAATATATTTTTCTTTTATTGTTTCTAGAATATGTACTTAACCGACCTATAAATTGTAGAAGTTCTTTCTTCTTATTTGTTTAAGATGATAATGACTTTGTATTCGTATTTGATGATCGATAATATTGAATCCATTGACGTTTTTTTATGGGGGTTTATCACACGGAATCGTAAAATACCAGTCAGATTTTACCTACAGCATACCACACTGCTTGATAGATGCAACACTAGGCCTCAATAATTTTTCCTGAGGGGAAAGTAAAAACAAGTTTTGGTTTTTACATATTCTAAGAAAGACACAATTCTCTTTTTGGAGGAAGAAATTCTGATTATTTTATTGATTGCTGGCATTTGGCGGGTCCGATGGAGGGAGAGATTTACCGACAACGGAGTTAATATTCATGCCACACACCTCTAATGACACCACTGCAGCAGAAATCTCTGAGGGAGTTATGGGCAATAGCTGATGCTGATGTATAGACGGTGGTTTTCTATGCTTGATTTTCTACCATGAGTCTGTGTGTGTGAGGTGTGTGTGTTAGTGTTGTGTGTGTGTGTGGTGTGTGAGTGTGTGTGTGTGTGTGTGTGTGTGTGTGTGTGTGGTTTGTGGTGTGTGAAAATGTGTGTGTGTGTGCTCCCGTGCGTGCGTGTGTATGTTATGGTGTGTGTGTTTTTCCCAAGCAGTATGCATGCATGGTGTGTCCAATTACCCTCAAAATAAAAAAATTTAATGAATGAATGAATGAATGAATGAATGAATGAATGATGAATGAAGGGAGGGGTGTGTGTGTGTGTGTGTGGTGTGTGTGTGTGTGTGTTGTGTGTGTGTGTGTGTGTGTGTGTGCTTTTGTAAGTATATTTTGGCTTAACTTTTCATTTGCATTCGTGTGCTGATTAGCTAGTTTGTAGTGTTTTTTTTTTTTTTTTTCTCTTTTTCTTTAAAAACTGGAGGGAATTTTCTGTATTGTTTCAGGATCGTGGTTTGTAGTGTTAACTCACTCACTCACTCACTCACTACCCCACTCACTCACTCACTAAATTACCCCTCCCTCAATCAATCAATCATCACTTACCATTTCACTCACTCATCACTCACCACTCATCACTCATTTCACTCACTCACTCACTCACTCACTACTCAATCGATCGACCCGATCGATGATCAAACAATCAATCAATCAATAAACCCAAAACAATAAAATCAATAAATCAATCAATCAATTAATCAATCAATCAATCATTTAATCCTTCCATACATTAAAGCTCAAATCCCCCCACCCATGCAGCCGGTTACAATGCAAGACTACCTGGTCGCAGCTCAAAATTTAAATTTTTTGCTTTTTTCATATCTTTTTTGATCAAGCCAATTAAAATATGGAGTGGGGGGGGGGGGGGGGGGGAGGAGGGAAAAACCCTGTGGTAGAGCGTTTCTTCGCTGTTGACGGCCTGGGTTCGAGCCCCCACCGAGACCCCGCTCAAGGTATCGACCCCCCCTCCAACCCCTCCGGAGATAAATAGTGCGGACTCCACTCCCCCGGGAAGTCCTTCAGAGAGACTATAAACCGGGCGCGTGTGTGAACGCCCGCAGAACCTCTCGCGCACTCGTTTAAAACCCGTTCTGCCTTTCAAAAATAGGGCTTTTTATTTGAGAGAAAAGTAACAAAAACAGGCTATTAAAAAAGATCCAAACAGTTGCACACTTGTGGTGTGTTTAGATACATCCCCGAAGTTGACAACGGCAAACCTTCTTTGGTGGACAGAAACGGTTGATATGCAACAAAAAAATCCCCCCCCCACACCATAGATGAGCCTCCTAACCCCAGCATAAAAAATCAAAAATTAAAAAAACCTCCAAAACAAAAGCAAAAACAAGAAAAAAACAAGACAAACAACTCCCCCCCAAAAAAAAAAAACACCCAAAAAAAGAAAAAAAACAAACCAACAGGATCACAACCCCCCACCAAAAGTCTAAAGGGTATGGGATAAAATGTCCTTTTTCGCAATTCTCTTTGCAATTCCTCTCTTCTTCAGC